>BJCO01362789.1:0-16873 GCA_018326465.1 Flaveria floridana
AAGTTGGGCATGATAAACATCTATGCTCCAACTTGAGGAGGAGTGTTAATTATGTAATTAGTGTTAGCCCATTAGGTAGTTAGTGTTAGCCCATTGTTAATATCTGTTAGGGCCCATGGGCCTTAAATTAGGGTTTCCCCCCTCTATATATAGAGGAGGTTATCGTCATTGTAAATATATCAGTGAATACAAGTTACTCTGCCTATGAATATCATCCCAGATATTACATAGGCGCTTTAACCTGGCTATATGTTAACAAGACGACTTTCTCCATCTGTCATTGAAGCCTAAAGTGTAGCACCAGTAATCTTTTGTTCTTTGTGTCATAATTTAATAATCATAGATTAGACTTTGCTTAACAGTCACATTTAATATATTTAGAGCGGAAATATATTTCGTAATGTATAAGTGTCATTGCTTGCTAAAAGCAGCATATGTAAAGTTAGAGATGGACAGCAGTTTGTACTAAGATTTTTGACATATATTAAATGCTCATGATGTATGTAGAAATACATCTTTATACAGAATGAAAATATAATACAAGATCAGCAACTGATGTTGGTGGGTCGGTTAATTCCAAGACCCCCTTTGATGTTTGGTGTTTTAATTGGCCTTTTAATAGTGTCTTAAATATATAAAAATAAAAGTAAATAATGAATTAATTTAGTATTTTTAATGGATGATTTTATTTTCAAGTATAATTGTTATTTTACTTTTACATTAATACATGGGAATCATTGCTTTTACCATCATGGCCCATTTTTTTTCCGACAATACATGTATAGGTCTAGGTCTATGACAAATGGGCACACCTGAAGTATGTTTATGTACATATTTATTTTTAACTTTTTGTAATGTATCGTAGTTATTGACATGATTGAGATACATGCTTCAGTTAGGGGAATGTGTTTCAAGTAGGTGCGTTAAACGCGCCATGTTCACGGTTGGCACATCGAACACGTCATAAAATTTGACACCAACCCAAACACATCACAAACCTGGAAATCGTGTTGGGCACAGAACATGAACATGACACAAATTATAAAATTACACCAAAAGTACCATTGTGTATATAAAATAATTACGTTTAACCTAATAAACCTTATGCTATTTTTTTATCTTTTAAAATTTGGTATAAAATATCCAATTGATTTAATTTATGGCATAAAACACAGTTAAAAAATTATAAATTTAAATGGGTCAACCCACAAACTCAACAGGTTGACCTAAAGAAGGCCTGTTTAGCTAAACGTGTTCGTAGGTGTGACTCGAAACTAACCTGAACTTGTTAATCTGATCAGCACTACGTACAAGTGCTTATGCGGTTCTCTTATGTAAAATTGGTCTTTTATTGAACACACCCCTATTACCTATATATGATATGTGGGACTAAAGTGATCTTTATAGTTACTAGCACTTGATCTTTTATTTGTGCGAATGTTTCTTAATGTTGGTAGTGTTTTCATTGAGCCCAACTTGTTTGATAGTGAAATGAAATGTTAATGCATGCAGATTGAGTGGAATGTGAGAGCAGGTTCTTTAAGAAACATTGAATCTGCTAGAATATCAATTCCTGGTACCGTGAAGTATGATGAATCAAAGCAATGGTAAGATTTAAGGATATGTGTAAATGTTTGTAATTTTTTGTCAGCTCAGCAAAACATACAGGCTGATTCTTCTGAATCTTATATATCTGTCTCCTTTATTTTGTTTCTCTAGTAGTTGTTCAAGTTGCATAAATGTAACCTAGTTACATACATTATGTTTCTTTCATATTTTGCCCCATATAATGATGTAGCTGTTGTATGTGCAGTTATTGTCATAGAGCACAATTAGAGGAAACAGAACAATATTGGAGAGGATGGTACAGACTATTTCTCTAATATCTTTTTATTAAGAATATTCTTCTATTTCTCTTTGCATGATCTGATTGATGCAACACTAAAGGGTTTTTATTTATTTGAAGTTTATACTTCTTCTCCACCCCATAATAATGTCTACAGTTTCCTTTTTTTTTTGGTCATAATTTGAGTGAAATGGATAGTGTGCAATGATGCTACTTGTATCCTAGAACATTAGTGATTAGGCTTCTTTGTATGTTATGTTGCGGTTACCATTTTAGTGTGCCTGTTAATCAGGTTATCCTTTGCTAGGATTCTGTTTTGATTATATAAGTACTTAAGGACCTCGATTTAGGGCATGATCATGGGTGATTTAGATTTCTACTTTATTCTGCTTCCTTGTATCGAAGAAATTCGTAAGCGTATAAATATGCTTGTGCATTGAGAGTTGGGACTTCCTTGTCCCTCACTGTTTGGCTTTACAAAACTTATTTTAGCAATTATTTTCTCGCAAAGCTTATCAAATAGCAGCAAAAGCAATTATTTGCTCGCAAAGCTTATCAAATAGCAGCAAAAAAGAAATTTCTTTGTAAAGTCTTGAAACTAATTAATTATTGAGAAAACTTTAACATATGTTTGTGAGAGAAATATAAGATGAAAGTCATGAAACATAAGTGAAAAACAGAAAACAGAGTTTGGATTTGTAACTGTGGCCTGTGGGGTTGCAGAAAAGCTGAAACTGGAGGAAGAAGAATCATAAACGAATTTATTCTTGACCGTTTTCACCTATGAAATGTTATATTTTTAAATGTTAGTAACCAATGTTTGTCCATATTAAGGTATGAAGGACTCTCGGAAAAGTTTCTATCATCTCCTGTCCCAAAGCTCTTGCTGTTGGCCGGAACAGACAGACTTGACAGGTCTCATTCGCTTTTAGTTGTGAGTGACTTAACCATATTAAAATCGTTTGTTGAAGATAATTATTATTTGCTGTGACAGGGCTCTCACAATCGGACAAATGCAAGGTAAGTTTCAAATGGTGGTAGTACGGCATACTGGTCATGCAATACAGGTCACTATTCTTTCTTGTTGTCTATATCTATGCTTGCTGAAACCAATATATTATAACCTATTATTTATTTCTACTCTTGAATGTCACAGGAAGACGTACCTGATGAATTTGCAGCACTTGTACTTAATTTCATTTCACGTAACCGAATAGGTCCTCATGGAGTCGAGGTTTGTGATTTAATGATATAATCCAACAGTACTGCACACAATTTTGCATTTTCAAAAAGAAAAAGGAAAACAAAAAAGAGAAAAAAAACTGTACATAGGTTAGCAAGGTATTGGTGGGACTCTGTGAGTTTTCTGGTGACGGCTTATAATGATTATAAAGAAAAGCTCTGGTATTAAAATTTTCATGGATAGTGTGAGATAAGCAATGTCTAATCCGTGGATCAACCTTCTTGTATCAACTGTTTTTTATTGGGTTCTTGATTTCTTTGAACACTATAAATTTTTGTTGCAGATTCCAGGAATTCGCCGGCCCTCACAGCCACATACATGAACAGATGGTGAAATATGCAGATCAGACGAGACGTGCTGTTGCAAAATAAGTATTGATCCATCATACTTGCCTGTATGAAGATTAGAGTTTTCTTGCTAATAGTCATCAAGTGTTTGCCCCTTGGTTTTTGTTAAAGACAATGATTACTATGGTGTGATTATCTTCTGACATGTCACAAATTGTTTGTTTGTGACAAGATTCATTGTTTTGTTCATCCAAAATCTTGATTGCAAGGAATTTGATTAAAAAAGGTTTCTGGGCCTTTCTTGAGAGCCCAGTCACTCAATCTTCTATAATATACTATTCTAACATATATACATTCTTTCAAGTTCACTAAAAAAATAGTTCATGCTAAATTTCTTGATTTTACAAATTCTTTTCCTATTTCTTTCATTTTCAAAAATCAAGTTACAAAAAAATGTGGGGTTCATTGATTAATGTTTTGTTATCTTTTTCACCCAAAATTCTTCCTACAAAGGCTATGTTTGTTGGATATGCATAGCATTCTAGAACTTGTAGGTTCTATGTCAATTGATTCTCCTTTGGTTATCACTCCTTGTGAGGGAAAAGATGCAATCTTTATGAGGCAAGGTTCTCATCTATACCTAGACCAAAGGAATTGGTTCCATGTAAATGTGAAGCCTAAAGTGAAAATGAATTGGTTGTTGCTTAAAAGAAATTACCAGAGGCCTATAGAACTATAGAAGAAATGAACTAGAAAACTGAATCATATAGTTCTGATTTCCACCTCTATCCGGTTGAGATTGGATCACAATATTATCCCTCTTCTTTTCATATAGAAGAGGATCTACAAACATGAGATGAAGATTATGAGATCTTGTAATGTTGATTCTCAAAAGCAATCAATGATGATATGAAGTATATAATGGAACATAACACATGGGTCTTGTTAAATCTGCCAAAAAGTTGCTAATTCTTTAGGTTGTAACTGGATCTTCAGCAAGATGAAAATGGAATGAACCATTGATAAGTTTAAGCTGAATTGGTTATCCAAAGCTTTAGATAAGAGGAATCACCTTATTTTTTTGATACTTGTGCTAATACTCATGCATCGGCTATTAGATTGTCAATTACTTTAGTAGCTATAATGATGCTACAGAAACTCATGCGGAGAGACTTAAGTCACAGCAGGAGTGCAAGATCATGCATTAACCTGTTTATGATATCGGATGGTGTTGTTCTTAATGCGTTAAAACCTCATCTAAGGTCAACTTCTTTATCATGGATTTGGTATATATACAATATTAAGTTCTGTATAATATAAATGTGTATGTATGATATAGGAGAAAGTGTGTAGATAGAAGAGAGGGTGAGTTGGTGGGGGAATTCTTTTAGAGAAAGAAGAAACTAAAGGTGAAAAAAAAGCTGGTTTATGAACTCAAACCGGAAAACTGGCCCGAATAAAAACTGACATTGAATCTGGTTGTTACTGTCTCGTTCAAAAATATTAAGTCACAAAAAATAATTTCATGTTAAATTTCTTGAGCTTATGATTTTTTCTCTATTCTTTGACTTTCAAAATATTAAGTTACAAAAAATGATGGGTTCATCAAATAAGAATGCACAAGGCACAACTCTTATCATGCGAGATTGCACAAGACAAATCTCATATAGTGATAGAATGCAACACATATAGACTTTTGTCTGGTTTGTAAAAATTTGAACTTTAGTTTTCACATGTGAACTTTAGCATTTTAGGTCTCTTTATATACTTTAGCTATTATTCTTATTTCACTTTTATCATTCTTAAACTATTTATCGTAACAGTAATTATATATTAGCACCTTATCATACCATGTCACTTTAACATGCTTTACCCATTTCATACTTTTTTCTTTTTATCATATTGGTAATGCCACTATTTTTTTTAACATTTCATGTATTACATAAGTGTAATTTACATTGCATGCCTTCAAAGGCCTAAACTATCTTCAATTTTTACATTGCATGCAACTTTCGATACAAGGACACTTTCGATTAAAGTCCTTTTTCATCAAATTTTTTTCATTTTGCCAGGTAAGTGGAAACTTTCAGTACACTAGCACTTTTGATTAGGGACACATTTGATGCTATAATACTTTTGATCTAAGGAAACATTCGATGCTATAGTACTTTCGATCTAGGAAAGTAGGAAATTTCAATGCTCTACTACTTTCGATCTAGGAAAGTAGGAAAATTTCAATGCTCTACTACTTTTGATCTAAGGAACATTCGATGCTATAATACTTTTGATCCAAGGAACATCCTTTGTTATACTACTTTAGATGTCATGATAAACTTTTGATGCACTATTCTATTTTCACATCAACTTTATCAAGTTACCAACTTTAACGATCATAACCGTTGTTTTATGAAAACGTTATTGTAGTGTATGCATACTAGCCTTAAATCATGAAAATAATGTAACATCGGGGTCGAAAACTCACATTTTTTATAATCATTTGAAAAATACTTTATGAGCAAGGAAGAACACAAGGGGACGACACCTTCATTCTGTGAGGGGATTAGGTCATCATTTTCCTTCTTGCATGTTTAGTCCCTCTAAACTTGGCTTGTTTACTTTAAATCTCTATTTGCTTTTGTTGAAACTTTTAGGATGTTACATGTTCTATATCACCAATTCTCATGATTACACTCGACAATAATGACAGTGACTTGAGCGTGTTCTTTTTCGCACTTATTCTCCTACCTTTGAGCCTCTATTCGTTTTTAATGCTCAAAAATGGTCATTACGATAAGATGCAATGAGCATAAGGGTTGTTACTTTGCATTCCAACCGCACTTGGGTTTTGGTTTCTCCACCTGTTACGTGATGCACAAAGATTGCTGCTTTGCATTCCAACTGCAGCTGAGTTTTGATTTTGCATTCCGACCGCACTTGTGTTCTATATATAAAGCACTATACATGGAGTATTCTAGTATACCTAACATTGTAAATATGCAATACTATCCCTATGTATTTGAAATGATGTATTTGGAAATGACGTGTTCTTATCTCCATCATATATTTGATTTTTATTTAGCCTCCTTGAATTAAGGCCCAAGTCATTGTAATTTTCTATTATATTTTTCTTGATTATACATGTATTATGAATGAATCAATAATGAAAATAAGAAGAAAACTTTAGAGTCAATTTCTTCATGGTACCGGAGTGTATACGGTCCAAAACCTAAAATCCAACCGGTTGTCCCTATGGCCGGAGATGATACTCAGGAAAACAAAAATGCAGGAGAAGCTATCGATCATACATCTCTTCTCTATCTACACGCTTCCAAATATCCCACGAAATTACACGTGAACGATTTGCTCAATGACAAGAACTACAAGGACTGGGAACAAGAAATGATGAATTTCTTGTTCACAAAGGACAAGACCGGTTTCATCGATGGCTCGATCAAGAAACCACAAAAGGAATCATCCACATACATGTCATGGATGCGATGTGATGTGATGCTATGGTTAAAGGTTGGTTAACAACGGCCACGGAGAAAGAAATTCGCAATAGTGTAAAATACACCAAAACGGCGACTGAAATTTGGGACGACTTGGCGGAGAGGTTTGGGAAAGAGAGTGCCCCAAAGGCGTATGAGTTAAAGAAATCATTGAGGGTAACACGACAAGATGGGTCGACGGTATCGTCGTACTACACAAGACTTCGAAGCTTGTGGGATGAGATGGAGTCGGTTTTACCGACACCCCTATGCTCATGTAATGGCTGCTCATGTGGACTTGAAAAGAAGCTTAGAGACATGAAGGAGAAAGGATTATATGAGTTCCTAATGGGACTTGACAATCAGTTTAATGTAATTAAACCCAGATATTAGTGATGAACCCAACACCGAATCTGGGAACCGCTTATCATTTGGTAGCGGAAGATGAACATCAGCGTGCCATTGCCTCAACCAAGAGACCCGTTCAAAAATCAGCAACGTTTCAAGCATCTTATCAAGGGCGACGTGAATTTAACAGAAGACAACAACATGAGAAAGGATCGGGAAGGATCGAAAAGAATTCTTTTAATAAAAAAGTTATTACAAATGGGGAAGCCATCCCTGTTAAAGGGAAAGGAAAATTAATTTACAATACACAACTAAATATTGATGGAGTTCTTTATGTACCAAACTTTACATGCAATCTCTTATCTGTCCGAAGATTAACTAGAGATTTGTCTTGTGCCATAACGTTCTTTCCTGATTTCTTTGTTACAGGACTTGAAGACGGGGAACTTGATTGGATCGAGTAATCTTCGTGAAGGTCTCTATCGGATGGGGGGAGTAAAGGAAGAAAGGAAGGCGATGATGTTGACATGTGATTCATGGCATAAGCGACTTGGACATGCTTCTGATGCGAAACTGTCTCATATTCTCAAAGGTGTTTCTTTTAATTTTAAGGACAAAATTTGTGATTCTTGTAGCAAAGCAAAACTCACTCGTTTACCCTTCCTGGTTAGTTGCATTAAGACGAATGAATGTTTTGATTTAATCCATTGCGATATTTGGGGGACATGTCGGAAACCGTCTCTTACGGAGGCGAGTTATTTCCTAACGATAATTGATGACTATAGCAGGGTGGTGTGAATTTATTTACTCAAGCAAAAATATGAAGCGAGTACTTGCTTAATCAATTTCTTTAAGATGATCAAAACACAATATGGGAAATGTATTAAAAGAATTTGTTGCGATAATGGTGGGGAGTTTGTGTCGAATCACATGAGTCAATTTTATGTCGAGCAAGGAATCGTTTTAGAAACGACTTGTCCTCACACTCCTCAACAAAACGAGGTGGTTGAACGCAAACATATGCACCTCTTAGAAATTGCACGGGCTTTACGATTTGAAGCTAGTATCCCTATAACTTTTTGGGGAGAGTGCGTTTTAACCGCCACATACATTGTAAACCGGTTACCGTCCAAGGCCATAAATAAAAAAAAAAACTCCCTATGAAGTCTTGTTGGGTCGTGATCCCGAATATGATCACATGCGTATTTTTGGTTGTTTGGTTTATTATAGAAACACGGAAACACACGGAGACAAATTTGAGCCAAGAGGAAAGCCGGGTATGTTTTTGGGCTATCCTCATGGAAAAAAGGGTTATAAAATTTATGATCTTGAAGGATGGAAAATGATGGTGAGTTGGGATGTTAAATTTGTGGAGGACGTGTTTCCTTTTTTTGCCATGGTAGAACATAAAAACCAAATTTATGAACATGAGATTTTTGATAATCTTAACCCAATTACAAAATTCCATGATTGTGAATGCCTTGGTGGACCCATTAAGAATATTGATTCAGGGGGAGTTCAAGTGCAGACAAATAAGAATATACAAAATGAAAATATTGGAGAGGACCCCACCATAGAAGAGCATTCAGATAACCATATATTGTGAAAATGATATACAAAGTGCATGTACAACAAGAATTTGCCATGCAAGGTGGCGAACTTGAAAATGATATGCATGATGGAACTGTGCATGTGGACTCACATGTTGCGCATGATGAAAGACAGAAAAGAAATAAAACCCCAAACATTTGAAAGACTCCCAAGTGAAACTACCCCCGTCGATTGACCACACACAACCTGCCTCCAATCAAAGTTCTTCAACGGTACATCCCTTAACTCCTTATGTTTCATATGAATTATTTTCTCACACTCACAAAGTTTTTTTTTTTTTTATCGGCCATCAATTCTCATGATGAGCCAAAATCTTTCTATCAAGCGGCTCAAGATGAGAATTGGAAAGAAGCTATGAAGAAAGAGATCCATGCCCTTGAACAAAATGGAGCGTGGTCACTCGAGAGCTTACCCGAAGGAAAAAGGGCCATCGACTCCAAATGGGTGTACAAGATAAAGTTTAAACCGGATGGAAAGGTGGACAGACATAAAGCGAGACTTGTGGTGAAGGTATTCGCACAAATGGAGGGTGTGGATTATCATGATACTTTTGCTCCGGTTGCTAAATTAGTGACGGTAATTAGGACCCTCCTTGCTATCGCCGTTAAATGGGGGTGGGATATCTAACAACTTGATGTGGATAATGCTTTTCTACATGGAGAGTTAAAGGAGGAGGTATACATGAAAATACCACAAGGTTTCACAACCAAAGAAAAACAAGAGTATGCAAAGTCAAGAAATCCATTTATGGTTTGAAACAACCATCTAGAAATTGGTATCACAAGTTCACAAAATAACTCACTAACCTCGGTTACAAACAATCCAAGGCGGATCATTCCTTGTTCATTTACAAAGATATAAATGTCTTCATAGCGGCACTTATATATGTTGATGATGTTATCCTTGTGGGAAACGGCAAAGAACAAATTAAGAAAACAAAGCTTCATCTCGACAAAGAATTTGGCATAAAAGATCTCGGTCATTTGAAATACTTCTTGGGTATAAAGGTGGCAAAAACATCTGAGGGCTTAGTTCTTAGCCAACGAAAATACATGTTGGACATCCTTGAAGATAGTGGGTTACAAGGATGCCGACCTAGTGCATTTCCAATGGAACCAAACTTAAAACTAGATAGAGGAGAAGAAGAATAGAAAGTCGACGCAAGCTAATACCGCAGACTTGTTGGTCGTTTGCTTTATTTACAAGCCACTTGCCCGGATATATCCTACTCCGTAAACATCTTGAGTCAATTCGTCGGGGACCCACGACGCGATCACATGGAGGCGGCCACCAGAGTCCTTCGTTATCTCAAAACCACTGTTGGACAAGGTATCCTTTTGCCCAAAAATGGTGGAGTGAGCCTTGTCACCTATTGTGACTCCGATTGGCTCGGTTGCCCTTTTAGTAGACGATCGAGGACGGGTTATTTAATCTTACAGCTGGGCGGAGCTCCAATCTCTTGGAAATCAAAGAAACAGTCTGTGGTATCTCGATCCTCTGCCGAGGCAGAATATCGTGCCATGGCCACATCCGTCAGTGAGTTACTATGGGTTCGTTGGTTACTTAAAGAATTAGAAGCTCCTTAAGATGGCTCCACACCGTTGTTCTGTGATAATCAAGCAGCTAGGCACATAGCAAACAACCCGGTTTTTCATGAGCGAACGAAACATGTAGAAATGGATTGCTATTTTGTACGCGAATGTGTCGAACAAAAGGAAGTTACACCCATGATTGTTGACTCCAAACAACAAATTGCAGACCTACTCACAAAACCCCTTGGTTCTCCCTTCTTACGAACACTACTCAGCAAGTTAGGCATTCGAAACTTACATGCGCACTTGAGGGGGAGTATTGGAAATGATGTATTTGGAAATGACGTGTTCTTATCTCCACCATATATTTGATTTTTATTTAGCCCCCTTGAATTAAGGCCCAAGTCATTGTAATTTCCTATTATATTTTTCTTGATATATATATTACGAATGAATCAATAATGAAAACAAGAAGAAAACTTTAGAGTCAAATTCTTCACTATGCACAAATAACATGTAAAGATATGTTTAATAGATTCCTAATGCAATTTAGTTGACATATGTAGCTAAAAGTATAGCTAAAATGTGACCACCATCAACAAAAATCAAGAGGATGAAATCCTTAGTCATAACATATTTTTCATTATACGTTGCAAAAAGATGATATGTAACTCACATTCATAACCTTTTGGGTTGCACAATCACAATAAAGGGAATATACGTCATACTAAATGTCACATAAAATACAAGTCAAGAGAGGTGATCATTGGTCATCGATCGATGAATCAAGGCTCTTGTGGAACACTTGTATCCTTTTTCACGACCTTGAATGGTTCATCGATGGTGTCCAGTGCCTGTAGATGGTGCTTGTCGACCGTTGGTAGTTCTTGACCCACACTTTTCTCCAATGCTAACAAATGATCTTTGCTTTTACCCCACACCACTGAGTAAAGCCCCATCACTATAATAATGGCTCCTAGCAAACTGTCATCACATGTAGCATACATTATAGTCACACATTAAACATTGTTAAACGTTTGAAACTAATATTTATACCGCGCGCAGTTGAATTAAAAGCGCGTAAGCTATTACCTTCCCAGATGGACTTGCTCCGAGAGCACAATAGCCCCGAGAACCGCGGTTATGATCATGCATAGCGGGCTGAACGCGGTCACAAAAACCGGACCCCGTAGCCTGTTAACAAACCCTTGAATATAGTATGCAATCCCCGAGCAAACTACACCCTATAATAGTTAACCACAACTGTTAGGATAAAAATGATTCTTTTGACTTTATCATTAAAAAGTAGATTCGTGAGATCTATTGGTATGATCTCAACAGTTCGAATAAGAATATATATATATTCCTAGCTCTTCACGTGTTTTTTTTACATGATATCTTGCAAACATATTATATAAATAAATTAGGTGTCATATTAATTAATTGATTAAATGGAGTAAATAGTGTTTATAATATAAGTAATTAACTTACGGAGTAAAGAGAAGCTAGAAGCCTAGAATCGAAACCAAGAGCCCATGCTTTTGGATCGCGCTCTATAACCATGGCTATAATCCCGCCTTCCACCGTACCAGCTAAACATATCAACGCCGTTAGACTTAGCTCCGCGGGATACTCTTTCAGCGTTATAGACTGTGCTTGCAAGAACACGAAGAACAAAATGAAACATTCATTTTTTAATTGTAAAAAATTTTAAAAATAGAAGAAAATTGTACATTTTAATCATATATATATCTCATCTCTCCTTAAATTTTAAAAAGAATATAAACAAAGTAGTTTCATTGTTCATTAATTATATATGACCTACAAATCTATAAACTATGTGAAGTTGTATTCTTTATACAACGCATGCCACTAAGCGATACCAAATTAAAATTACACGGAAAAAATATTAGTTCGATGACTTTTGTATAAGAAAAAATACATATTTGAAAATATGAATTACTGGTTTAAAAAATTTAATAATAAACACCCTACAAATTTTTTCCTCAGGTGTACGTTAGTGTAACCACTGATCTCACTACATATACACACGAACTTAAGCAATAATTAACAGAAGAAATGAATGGCTAAACTCAATCATAATCTTGATAAGGAAAATTTTATTTGTGATTTGCGGTGAATAATTTGTGGGTTATTTGTTTCACTTTTCATTTCAATTATCATGCATTCTTTTTGTTATACATTTGAATACAAAATTTTATCAACACTTTATTTAAGCTTGCTTATTATACCAACCAGATATTTTGTTGTTTTAATCAAATAGCATTATTGCTTAAAGCAACATATATAAGTGGATAACGGGAAAAAGCATTTATAAAAAGTATGTTAAATATTCTATCCCATTATTTATGCTAAAAAGAATTGTATTAAAGCTGGACGAGAAAGATTCATGCGGTAGATAAAAATTTGTTTGTTTCCAATAATACAAATGTTTATTAATTTAAGACAATATGGTGACCGAAAGAAGTACAATTTGATGAATATCAAACTCTTGAGGTTAGGTAGCTTAATCAAAAGTGAACTAAAAAGAATCGTTTTCATTATTTTGGTAAGTATAAACGTACGTGCATGTGTTAGCTAATAAATTTATTGCTTATATATATGTATGGTTTAATAATTAATAAATTCACTAAAATTTGGTTGGGTTATCTATCTAATTTTCTAATAAAACAAAATATTTTTTGCCACATATTACTTTATCATACGACTTTTTTTAAATGTCATTGTATAAGAAGTCAAATATTTAATAATAATATTTAATGCTAATGATATTATTCATAACATTTGTAAATTAAAAAATAGCTTTTTTGGTATATTAAAAACCTATTCTTTTTCTTATTAAAAACACACTTTTTAGAAAACAAAATTGTTATAAAATACGAAAATTTTCTAACCCAACAAATTATTTATAAAAGTTTTATTTCTATGAAAAAAATATAAAACGAAATGTTAAAAAAAGTTTGATAAAAATATTTTTTGGAAAAGGTAAATAAAAAAAACATTATTGTTTTATTACTTAAGTTACCTACTTATACAAAATTTTAATTATATCTTATATCTTGAATGATCGTTATATAGTCCTATAAATCTTCATTAGTAAATTATTTAATATTTCATCATTCAATTCAATCCATGTAGTATGTACACGAGTCTCGTTAGTTTATATATTTAAATTAAAGAATTGCTTATGCATTTTTCGCCGTTTAGGACTTGGTGAGGGTTGAAAGTGTACGCTAACTTCGAGTTTATCAGAATTTGTCGGTTTTTATACCTTAAAGCAAACTACTTTTTAAAAAAAAGACATGACTTAAGCTTCTTAATTATACATACTTGATCGGTAGAGAATATAATTTTATGATATCCTAACTAATAACAAACTTTGATTCCTGTCATAGATATCCTGTCAGTATATATTTACATATGAAAGAGATGTTACACACCTGTGCAATGAAGTAGCCGGCCCAACTGCAAGTACAAAGTAGGATCATCAAAGTACCGGCGAGCCAGTGTTGACCCGAAGCCGAAGCACTAGCCGCAGCATGGTGCGTGGTCGTGGCTCCGTGATGAGAGTACCATAGTATGTCAACAATTGGTCCTTTATACAAAGTCATAACCATTGCTCCTGCCACTGTAATCAAGGTCCCAACTACTTTGGCTTGGCTATGTATCCTTTTTAGATTCACCTTCTCCAACCTATATTAAAATTTGATTTTTAAATTTTGTAAAAAAACTGGTGATAATTAAGAAAATCTTATGGTGCATGGGATTGAACATGGGGTTAAGTTTGATTGATATACCTGAAAATTAATGCCAATATAAAGGTGAGGGCAGGGAGAACATTGACGATCGCCGAGGCGTATGTTGCAGATGTTATGGACATACCCAAGAAGTACAAGTTTTGATCTATCACAGGTCTGTAAATATTATTGTAACATCAGTGATATGATTTGAATTGGAGAGTGTTAATGGGTCTAGTATCCATGGTTTTTAGTTCAATACTAAGCTGCTAGTAATTGTTTTAAGACTCCACTGAAAATTAAACTTAACCAAATCAAATTATTACAAATGTTTAACTTCGGTTTGGTTTCTCAGTTAAAAAAAACTTTTCCAACAATTAAAACTTAATTCAAAGCTTAGTCCAGCTTAAAATAATTAAACGATGAAGTAAAATATAAAATATTTCATAGTCCAAAATCTTACGTTCCGGTTAATTTGAGTATAAACTGTAAACTAAACGGTTTGGAATGATTTGAAAATACCAAACTAACCAATCAAATATTTAAAAAAACGATCATGAAACCAAACCGGTGACCAGTTTGTCACAGTTTCATATATGTGTTTTCTAGTTGTTTCTGTAAGTTATTTATGCACCAGATTTTATGCCATGCAGCTCGTGTAGTGAAAGAAAAACTAACGTAATAATATCTCTACGAATTAAGTAATATATTATTTCATAGTAAGAAGAATTACTCAAGCAAACCAAGAAGCAGCACTTTGAGGAAGACCGAACGTGTCATCTTTGGCCTTATTTTCCTGCAAAATAAGAGCAACTCATCAATGTTAACTCGTACTAATTAATGATGTGTATGTACATATTATGTATATGTTATCCAGACATATTCTCAAGAGATTCGCTATATATGAAACAAACCTCTCGAAAGCAAGTGCAAAGGGCGCAATGACAAGAGTGGCGCTAGCATGACGATAGACCACGAGAATCCAGTGGCTAAGCCCACGCTTCATCCCGATCATGGTTACGATGTACATTCCTGCATAACCAAACTGGAGCGCGACCATCATTACATATGGTTTTGATGAGTTTATCGCGTCTTTCAGCAAACTCATTTTGTTATACGTATAGAGTTAGCGACGCGCTCTCTATCTATATATCTCTTAGTTAGTTTCTACTTGTTGTGCATGTTTGGAGTATGAGGTTGGGTTTATATACACATGTGAAAGCAAACACTAATTAAGGTACGTGGTAATCTTGAGTGGAGATTGATAGGAACATAACATTTTACAGACCATATATGCTTGCACCTAAGGAAAGCACTCACTATGATTCTTTCATTAGAATATTCCCTCATCCAGATCGAAACAAATCCTATGATGTAATCATGTCAATTTAACATGAGATATAAGTGACGGAATCTAGACACATGCACATAATGTTATAGTTAAACTTGTTGGTGTAAAAGAATATGAATATAACTGTGTGAAAGGAATTCATCACATGTGAGGAAATCGGATTTAAACAAACACACATGAGGGATATATATCAAAGCAATTTAAAGTTTTTTAAAAGTAAACCGACAACTGTATTTATGTTGTTCACTAAAGGGATGTAGTTGATTTATATATGTCCTTTGGGTTGATAATCTAGTCGTAATAGCCAGATATTTATTAAGGGCGGTGCTGGGGACACCGCATGTGTTTTTTGGGGGCACCAGACCTAACTGTCACGGTTAGACCAAAGCGTAAAGGTTTGTCCCCTAACCATGACCGCTAGACCTTACCGTCACACTTTTTGAGTCATATTCACTGTCATCCCGATAACAAACACAAAAGAACACTGACAAAGAGATACGGTGTGAAAGTAACCGTCACGGTTTGGTCTAACCGTGACGTTTAGGGTATGAGGTACACAAATGTTGACAAAAGTTTGACTTGATGTTGACAAAAGTTTGACTTGATGTTGACAAAAGTTTGACTTGATGTTGACAAAAGTTTGACTTGATGTTGACAAAAGTTCCGTGAAACCGGCGCCTAAGTCTTTGAACCGTCACGATTAGGCCAAACCGTGACGGTTTCTCGTTCATATTTTTAATATAAATAGACTTCATGATTTAATGCAACAACCATCCTGAACCATCACTTTATTTTCATCCTTCAAAAAACACGTCAATTCGAAAACAATATCAGGTTCGGGAGATCATTATCAAAAGCCGAAGCTTCCAGATTTGAATGAGGAGCCACATATCAAAGATTCGAACCAGGTTGAACTAGTATCTATTTTATTATAAATGCTTATTTGAAATATGTAACCATTACCTTTTTTAGGAATATTATGTATATGAGAGTCACCCTCCTTGGGGGGAGGAGGAAACAAAGCCCTCGAACACGTTTGCTGTAACGCCCGGAAAATTTTCTGATCGAGTCAGATGATAGTGATGGGCTCGGATGAAAACCATTTAATGAATATAGAGTGGTTGCGGGGATTACACCGAGTTAACCCTCCGGGTCACGAGTTTAACGAGTTTGGGGTCCCGGGAACGCCTGGCATATAAATAGATGGATCAGCTGAGCAACTCTCATTTTCACTCAAAACGCCATTCTAGAGAGAGAAAGTGTAGAGAGAGAAAGTGCCGGATCGAAGCTCGGGTGGTCAAGAATCGAAGGCTGGTGTTTGTGGACTCCAAAACTACAAGAATCAAGGTAAGAAACGTATCTAAATTGCTACATTTGGTGAAAAACCCGAGTTTGGGGTTTTTGGGGTT
>BJCO01362790.1:0-14458 GCA_018326465.1 Flaveria floridana
ATATATATATATATATATATATATATATATATATATATATATATATATATATATATATATATCATTAAAAACATTATTTTTCATTAATGAAGATCCTATAATGAATCATTACTAGTAGGGGTTAAACGGAAAATAAAAAATAAAACTATTTCTATGGTATATGTTTAAGTATATATGATTCAAACAAATAAGTAAATACCTCTGGTGTAACCAGGTGATCAGGCATCACCAAATATCAAACCAATGCCTGAACCTACGGATTTATTATCAATCTCATTGAGTCCTGTATCCCAATATCCTTCACATTACCCTGGATTATTCAGGTTGTTTTTTTTTGGCATCCTACGTTGGGTGCCAGTCGACTAGAGTCGTTTTTCTAGGTTATGGTGTCTATTTGTGATATTTTGCTGATCAATATTTTTTTCTTTTAGTTTTAGTCTTTTTAATTTTTAGAGGTTTATTGGGTTCGTGGGTTATTACCAACGAATTCATTTGTTGTTGATATAGAAGGGGTTAATGATAATCATTTTTCTTGTGTGTATTACTTCTGGCATATATGGTTATTTCCATCCAATAGTATAAATTCAACCAATATTACAAGTTTTAAAATTTATACTATTTGATGGAAATAACTATTTTGGTGATCAATATCTTTTTTTCTTTTAGTTTTAGTCTCATTAGTTTTTAGAGGTTTATTGGGTTCGTGGGTAATTACCAACAAATTCATTTGTTGTTGATATAGAAGGGGTTAATGATACTCATTTTTCTTGTGTGTATTACTTCTGGCATACATGGTTATTTTCATCCAATAGTATAAATTCAACAAATATTACAAGTTTTAAAATTTATACTATTAGATGGAAATAACCATCTTGCTGATCAATATCTTTTTTTCTTTTAGTTTTAGTCTTTTTAGTTTTTAGAGGTTTATTGGGTTCGTGGTAATTACCAACGAATTCATTTGTTGTTGATATAGAAGGGGTTAATGATACTCATTTTTCTTGTGTGTATTACTTTTGGCAGCATGGTTATTTCCATCCAAGAGTATAAATTTTAAAACTTGTAATATTGGTTGAACTCATGTCGAACTTTGCAAATTTTAATGACCGGATCCACAGGTGCATTTCTTTAACTACGAAGTTTCATACTCAACATTTTAGCACACTTTTGGTACTTTCTTCAAACCATTAAATTGTTTGTTTTCTGGCAACTATGATGGAATTCTACTCTGATACATATTCTTTTCATACTCTATACTACGTTTTGCAACGGCCTAAGAATGAAAAGAATAAGGTTTACTGATGACAACATATAGGCACTATACAGGGCTCTTAGTGCATGCAACGTTTGCATATATCTACAAACAAAATGTTTGATGTTCGCTTTCTCTAACCATATATATAACACGTTTCTTTGATGGGTAGCCTCCTTTAAATGTAACTATGTAAGGACACGTATTTTAAAGTGACAACTATTTGTTGTTAAAATAGTTCGTTCTTCTAAAGAGAGAATTATTACGTAAATAAATATGGGATGAATTAATAGCTGAATCTCAAATTCAATGTCTAAAGAGATAACTATTATGTAAATAAATATGCGATGAATTAATAAGCTGACTTACAAATTCAATGTCTAAAGAGATAATTATTTTGTAAATAAATACGTTATGAATTAATAAGCTGAATCACAAATTCAATGCCTAATTTAAATATACATATTTTTAGGAAAAAAAAATAATTATAAGATGTCCAAGACAAATAACATATGTTACACACCCAGATGCCATTGCGTCAAATTATTAGGTATTTTATTATAAGTTAGCTAAACGTTAAATTGCATATGAGCATTAAAAGATTTAACAAATTAACTCCTTCTATATAATGTGAAATTAAATAATTAAACATTTAATTCACACGTTACATGGTAAAAGTAAGTTCATAAGTTCTCAACATGAATGCTCCTATAAAAGAGCCATTTACTTTATTCTAGACTAGAACTAAAAAACTGGATATATATTTTAAGCAAGAGAGAAGAAAACATTTTGTTTTCGTCAAGTTTGTGAATATATAATTGATATGGAATTGGCACCTCCTTTCTTACGCTGCCCTACTTTGATGATAAAGCAAAAGCAAAGAGAAAAGTAAAAACATTTAAAACAAAAAAAAAAAGAATGAACAACAAAGAAAGAAAGCTAATAAAGAAAGGAGAGAAAGTAGAGAATACAAAGACAAAAAAGGTTCTCAATACTCCATCATTCAAAGACACACTCCTCTCTCTCTCTCTCTCTCTCTCTCTCTCTCTCTCTCTCTCTCATCAAGTCTTCGGAGACCTCTAAAAGTTTCTACAAAGACAAGGGCAATAGCAAGAAGGGAAAGTTAGTCTTTTGTATATGTTTGCTTCCCTTGGGTGGTGAAATGAATAGAGGAAATGTGTTGCAAAGTTCGCCGGTGCAACAAATGCTTGCCGGCGGACCAAACAACTGGTGGAGCATGATGGCTACCACCAGACCATCTCAACCGCCAACATCTACACACCTGCCCGCCGTTGCCCCTACGGGGCAACCACACTTCTTTCCTCACCAACATGTCCCACAACCACCACTATCTTCACCATCTCTATGGCATGACAATCAAAGCTTTCCGGATTCCCTAAGCCAGTTACTTATGTAAACAATCTCTTTCTTTTATGTTTTAGGTTATTACCATGATTTCTAAACAATTTTTCTGTCACCAACATGTTAGGGTACATATATCTCAAGTATTATGTGCTTCTTCATGAAGAACATAGAGATATATTGATCAAAATAGGCACATGCACCGCTTGACTAATACATCAATCTTTGTTTCATATTTAATAGGAGTGGATCAGCCGGTGAAGATGACAAACAAAGTACAATGACTCATATGCAACAAGTTAAGAAATTGGAGAATTGGGAAGAACAGCTACTGCATGATCATCAACTTCATCAACATCATCATCACAACTCTTCAATAGTTAACTCCATGGTATCTTCAATCAAGCAAGAGAACTCACTACCCTACGGACCATCGTATGGCCATGGGAACATCGACTATCATGGCGCTAAACAAAACAATTGGTCGAATCAGATGATCCCAGTTTCGTCACCAAGTTCTTGCATCACCAGCATGAGCAATAATATGCTTGATTTCTCTACAACCATAAGTAACAACAAGACCGACGGAAGACACCCTCCACCGGATCGCTCATCCGAGGTAACTACTTTTTTCCATGTTTTACAAAGGTCCAAGATATGCTACAAGCTTCAAGTTTAGATTAAATACAAGATTTATTTGGAACACCTATCATATCTTTCTTGTTGGTCACATGTCTCTTTTGTGCATTTAATTTGTACAAGACTAACTAATCAGTTCCCCTAGAAAATTATTCATACATTAGATGAAAGTACATGAACTTGTGTAGTTTGGTGGATTACTTAATTTATCATCTTTTTCCTTTTCAAATTATGAAGTGCAATAGCACTGCTACAGGTGGGGCATCAAAGAAGGCTAAAATTCAACCTTCTGCAAATCAATCAACCTTCAAGGTAATAAATTTCTTTCATTCAGATCTTAGTTATGGAGGAAATTAAAACCCAAATACAGGAATACGTACTTTTTGGAAGATAACTGTTGTCCTTCTTGATTGTCCATTTCTCCATGCCATCATGATTCTACTTCATCTATTCTTATATCCACAAAAAAGTATCACAAATTTATATAAAAAAGATATGTATAATAATCATTGCAAAAATACAATTTATAATTTTGATTCTTCTTCTTGTTTGCGATGTTAAAAATAGGTGAGGAAAGAAAAATTAGGGGACAGAATAACAGCGCTTCATCAGCTTGTTTCTCCGTTTGGAAAGGTATATGGTAATATTTAAGCTTGATATTTTTATTTTTATTTTTTTATTATTATTTAAAATTATTTTTTTAAGGTGGAAGGTAATTAAGCACGAGTAAATGTAATAATTCATTCTAATAATTAAGAAAGCATGTTAATTGAAGGTTTATGTCAGACATAAAAAAAAGCTGAAACATGAAGATGATATGACAAAATTCCTAGCTTTTGGTTTTTGCTAAGGAAATAATTGATTGTCATGTCAACCGAAAATAAGATAAAAATTTATAAAAAACAACATTAAATCCTTTCAGTGGGAAGCATCTTAATAGAAGATAAATTTAATTTCATTCGTTTGAAATAAAAAGAATTGAATTTGGGTAAATAAATATAATGTCATTCTCACAGTAATAATCAACATTTGTTTTAATTTTTAAACCATGAAAAGTATAACCAAAATCAAACCTAAAAGTTATCATTGAATGTGGTAATTTTAGATATTAAATCATAAATTGTTAAAATAGATTCTTAACTTTTATCGTGTAAGATTTTTTTGTCTTTACTTTTTATTAACATGATTTAGAAAAAAAAAGTGTTTAATTTTAGGAAAAGTTATGTTAAATGTAGAAGAAGTTTAAAATTGTAATTATTTTTCAAGTGGAACAGTGATATGAAATTTGTTACTCGCAAAAACAATATGTACTTAGACCATTACAAATGTAATGTTAGTTGCAATTGGATGTAATAGAAAATTGTTGTCAATAATTATTTTTTATTTTTTAATTTGATATTACTTTTTTAGAAAGGTCACAAAAATATAGAAAATAAGAACGATTATTTTTTAAAACACACTCTCTCTGCAGAAGTTGTAATGGTTTCTGCTTCGAAATACTTTATATAGTGCAGTCTTGTCTTTGTTGATAGAACTTTTTCATTATAATCTAAGATCATAATTTCATATCCCATCTTTGAATGTTTAAAGGTAATGTAGGATGTACTGATGGATGAAGATTAGATGTTTCATTTACTTTATAAAGATTTCATGTATATTTATAAAAATCACTAAAAATCTGATTGTCAATTTAATTTTACTTATTTTGTGCAGACTGACACAGCTTCAGTGCTTTTAGAAGCTATTGGTTACATAAGATTCCTTCAGAACCAAATTGAGGTGATGCTACATCTCTTTCTTCTCTTCTTCTTCTTTTATTTATCTTTCACAAACTACCATGAGGAGCAGTCATGCCACAAACAAACACATAAACAGCAGTTAAAAGCTTCACTTAATATTCCTTCAACCCTATTTTTCCGTATTTTTTTATAAATATCACTGTGTCTCTTTCTTATATTAAAACATATCTTTATTTTATTCATTGTGTATCCAAATTCTAGAATCGATTCCCTCTACCGAAAGAATATAACTTATTATTTAATTATTATCAGAATTGAGTCAGTCAAATAAGTTAGTTAATTATAAACATTATACAATCATAGTGACTAACTGATCTTTGGACCATTTTATCTTGTTTTATATATTATATAGTCATTGTTATAATGTAAATGCATGAAACACACAATAGGTTACACAATCTTGAAGATGAGATATCACATATGATGGTTTAAAATTTATACATATATGTAATGTTTCTAGCTTATAGAAAATCGACGTCTAACTTAAATTGATCTATACCGAAGATCAACATATATTGTGCTGAAAGAAGCAAGTGTTTATTTACGTTCTTGAATATTTTAGGCCCTCAGCTTACCATATTTGGGCAGTGGATCAGGAAACATGAGAAACCAACGTTCTGTAAGTATATATGCCCCAAGCACACACCTTTATGTATGCATTTAAATCCTTGAAGATAGATTTTCCATAAATTCACAGCAAGTATATATTAACGCTTAACGAAAGACCAATGGGCATTTGGGGTAATTTCCGTGTGTGTAATAGCTAGGTGTTTCCTATCTTGAAGGTCGAGTCTTTAAAATCTCAAGAGGACAAATTAAATGGATTTATAAGTAGATTAGGGTCCGTTTTAAAAAATTTAACAGCTAAACGGGTTGCGTATGATTAGAAAAAATAATTTCTATTATATGATTAGAATATATAATATGGGATAGATTAGATACATCTTGTTTAATTGTTGATTTACTCACACTTGAAAATGCCAATTAAAATTAGTCAATTTTTCTCATTTACTGTGTAAAACAAAGAATCTTATTGATGTAACAACTTGAGATGGGATACAGCTAGTAAAAACATATGGGTGAGGCATATGTTTAGCATAACCTTATCATATATACCCGTATGTAATCTTAATATGTATAGGTATGTATATATATGCAGACTTAATGACTTGATGCATGTATATCTTCTTCTTACTATTTAAGCATAAAAACGCAAACATACTTGACACCTTTTTCTCCCTCTGCCGCAACGCATGTGAGAGTTCACATATAAGCATGTGGGGAAGCAGTAAAAGAATCTATGCAATTTTCACCAAGCAATTTTTTTAATTATAAAAATTATTTTTTTATATTTAGGTTCAACAAGGAGAGAGAAATTGTTTATTTCCTGAAGATCCTGGTCAGGTATATTTCCACCTTTATACCTTCTGAATAATTAATTTTTTCAATCACATTTATTTCACTAAAAAGCTGACACATATTGTAATCAAGTTGTTAATTATCACCATCTTGTACTTAAACAGCTTCTGAATGATAGCTGCATGAAGATGAAAGGATCTGCCCTTGAGCAGGTATGTATTTCCCTATTGTAGTATATAATCTAAGTTTAGAGTCAATTTATCCATAATATTGAGAATAAAAAAGCAAGTAATTTACAAACATGACTATAAAAATGACAAGATGAATATTTATATTTTATTTAATATTTATTTTGGTTGTGGAAATTGATTTAAAATTCAATTAAATTTAGGATTCTCATAAAGAACCAAAGAAAGATTTAAGGAGTAGAGGACTGTGTCTAGTTCCTGTTTCATGCACAATGCAAGTTGGGAGTGACAACGGCGCGGATTATTGGGCTCCAGCTCTGAATGGAGGGTTTCGATGAACGGGTCAAAGGCGTTATGTTTTCGTGCATGTTGAACAAGTGCCTGTCAAGAAATGAGATAACATCATGAGCAGTCACTCTGCTAAAAATGTTTCCAAGGCTGATTGCTCATGATGCTATGCATGTTCTTGGTGGGTCGTTACATGATATGATCTACTGACCAAAAAACAAACTTATGGTTAGAGCTTTTGGGTCAAAAGCCTCTACGTACAACTATCTACTTAAATTTTATGCACTTGTTTATCGTTTTATATCCGTATTATTCGATCAATCGGCTAGTTCGTACCATGAAGAATTTCTTTAAGCGACATTCTAGTATGGTTAAGCAAATAGTTAATGTGCATGGTTTATCTCTAATTCTCTATATGTTCATGTGCAACTTTAAGACACCAACATTTTCTCAACACCTCAAACAATAATGAAACAATAACTAAGGATTCGCATAGAGTTTTTCATAAATATAGCAAGAAAACGCGTGCTTTCAACATAAAACATGCTTACAATCTCTACGTAAAAGTTATCGTAATTAAATCTATTTTACACGTAGCGTACAAATTCGATCATGTTTTCCTCTGAAAATCATGTTTCCTCAATTCAATTCGCGTTATCCTTAACAAAAATCTTCTTAGACGATGACAATTTAGAAACTCCAACTCACCGATGTCTCCTTACATTAGAAAATCTATGAATTTCAGCGGTTAGAGTCGGGAAATCGACAAATGTTAACTCGGATAACATTGACACATACTAGCATAAATCTGTAACTATATAAGTATACAATAACATTTTCTTATATATAATTGTCTCTAGATTGCATACTCTAAATCAATGACTTTTATGCACGTGCAGTTCAAAAATGTTTAAGAAAAAGGTACTGTGATATATATTAATTAATGTTTTTGAAAAAGGTTATTGGTCAACCAGTGGTCATTAACTATATAATATGATCATTACTATCCTTTTGCTTTCCTTTTCGTATGTTAACAGAGCTGTTCTTTAATTTTATAGTTTTTGGACTTTTGTTACGTATATCAAGAAACTTTTACTTCAAGACGAACACAACATGTTCTTTTGTCATGGTTATCCGAATTAATTGATGGACTCAATAGGTTTTCATAAAGGAAGTCATCTATGATATATTGGGTGTTAAAGAGATTACCCGCTAAGCTTAATCAATTAATGTTCCTATCTAAATTATACGTTTGAATCTAAGTATAACAAGAGAGTAATGACAAATATAAGAATAGTACTCATGCATGGGATATAATTAGCATGCATAGGAAATAAGGATGCATAGGGGGTATTCATGGGCTTAAACTATGATGTATTGGTTTACATACTTACATGGACTATGGATTTGAGCTACTATGGTAATTATGTTGGGCTTGGAAGTCTGGGTACAAGCTTATCTACAATGTGGGCTTTGGATTGGAGTTTAATCGTGCTTAAGCTACTACTGTGGCAGTTTGGCTGGCATGCATGGGTTACATTACATATATTGTTTTCCTTATACTTCTTATTTATGGGCCTTGCGTCTTTTTTAGTATGTGGTTGCCCCACCCCCCCTCATGATAAAAAGTCATGGGGTAGGGGCCGGGTATGCACTTTGGTAAGGTTGTACCCATTAATTTTTTTAAATTTAAAATTGGAAGGGCAAAATCTATTTAAAAAGAAAAATGCCATTGACAAGCTGAACGGGACCTTCGATGTTAAGTTTGGACCGAAGAGAAGTAGGCCATGCAGTGGATAATACTTAAGTTGATATATCAACAATGTGAGGAATAGGAACATAACAAATGTTGTGCACAAACCATGTCTTGAGTAAAGTGAAAATAGATCTCAAGATGCTTGGTACCCTTCAGAAAGACCGATTTAAGAATTAAATAGGTGATACCAACATTGGTCTTACCAATAGAATCATGATAGTAAATAAAGAGGAAGGTGTCTAAAAGACACTACATGAAGCTTTTAGAGCCACGTGTGGTGGACAACTTAGAAAACCTAGCTATTTTGATAACTTTATTTGTCAAAAACTAATTCTATTTGACATTAAGTCAACACAGTCAAAACTAGTTAGAGGGTGAAGCTAGATTACGTGGGAACTATTAAATGGAGGCTAAAACCCAATCCCAAAGGAACCGATCAGGGTGCTAAACTAGTTCTAAAACCAATTTAGGGAAATCATAGTTCTTTTTATTAAAACTATTGTTGTGGATGCGAACTCACAAATCCTATGCGAGTTCTACATGGATGGAGGAGAAGATCTTTCGGTTGCCACCTCTTCCTTGTGTATTTCTTCTTTAACTGTTAGTTCGTCTTTGAGGGTTGAAATGTGTTTTATACATTTTTCAACAAATCCAAGTGATTCTGTAAACAAGTATAGATCTCTACCATCGTTAAATGGAATGTTGTTCTTCATATCAATAAGACTCCACTACTAAGAGAAAATACCTACGAAGCTACTATAGAACCTTAGACGGTTAGTAAATCATGGGTTATAGTAGCTAGAATTAGAAGTTAGCATTTGTTTACTTTCCATCAAGCTAACATATAAAAGCTTTTAAATTCATAGGAAGTCATAAGGGACATAAAATATGTTTCACTATATCTTCTAAGTTCGCTACTTTGGTGGCTGGTCTTTTTTGGTTTAGCAGTTTCATTTCATAAAATATAATGTTGTTCCTACTCTTGCTACCATTTGATACCAATTGTCATTGTTTGTGATGCTTTGAAATCATGTCTGTTTATGTTGAGCACGGTTCAAAACATCGGCACATGTAAAAAAACACATGGTAGTTTGGTATAATATATTTTTAAAATTTTTTTGTTTGTGCTTCTCTTTTTTAAACATGTCATTTTTATTTTTAAATCTTCTTAAATTGTTTGCTATTAAATAAAATTCATGAAGTACTAAAGAATTGATTTTATGAGATAATAAAACCTCGATAAGTTTGTAGTTGTAGTCCTGAAATTCTAGCAACTTGGTGGTATCTTGAATAATTGGCCAACCTTAATTTGAAAACGATGTACCCCTAAAACTCAATTGTAACATTCGCCAATTTTCAGGTAACTTTATCACCCATCGTATTAAGCTCTAAAACTGTCAAACCATAATATGTTTGTTTACTTAACTTTAGTTATTAGCTAATGTGCCTTGGAATTAATTGAGAATTAGATTAAGTACGCAATTACATATTGAGAAGGTTCATGTATAAATGCCATTATGTGATGATTCGTGATGATAGCTAATAATAACCCCTGACACATCATTTGTGCATATCATGCATGAAACTACTACATTTGCATGAATGTTTTGGCGTTAAGCAAATCTTTTGGCACATCAACATACCAAGTTTAATGTGACACGACATATGTTAGTATTTTATGAACAAAACGATGAACCTTGATGCAATGCTCTTAAATAAAAGAGATGGTTCTGGTAACCCGTAATTTCTCGCTCGTCATTCGGAAATCCTAAATGCATTTACTAAGTTATAAACTTCATAACTAATTCAATATGGAACTTACTTCATGTGCAACAACGCATTTTAATATAACTTGGTTTAGTGATAACAATCCCAATAAAATCACATACAATGGGTTTTGGAAACTAAATGTAACTAATGATCGTATAAGTAAAACATTAAGAATAAATTACAAAATCCATTAACATAAATTGGCAAATTCAAGAACGTGAACAAAACTATGTTCATGTCCTCATAATACTCAATTTATCAAAAACAACTCCAAAACACTCTTAAAACTTCCAATAAATAATGTTCGATATCAAGGGAAGTTAAACTTTAAACTAGTGGATAATAGAACATTGAAACATCACTTCATGGCTAATTAAAAAGAGCTGCAACTGGTCTCTTCCTGCTGCTCTAATAGGGGCTGTTGGATGCCATCAAATCACCATTAAACACTTTAATTTTAGGTCCAAAGGAGTGAAACAAAGTGGCCAAGAACCAAGGAACAAAAGGTATGTATAAAAATCACATCAACCTAGCCAAGTGAGTAGGAATCTTAGTACAAAAGAGGGATGGACCTGCTGCTTATGGGGCTCGAGATATGGTAGCCTTGCTGTCCAGAAAAGTCTTGACCATCACAAGACATGTGTGTTCAAAGATGCTTTAGCATCTTATGATGGCATCCCTTCCCAAAGATCCCATATAACCCACACCCTTGCTACTCAATTTTCACACCCCAAAACACTCTCAAGCCTGCTCAAACACAGCTCCAAGAGGGCTGCCTGTTGCTGCTGTTACGATCATGAGAACGAAGAAGAGCTCAAGTGCGCGGTTTGGACCTCTAACATGCGTTTCTTCTTGCACCGACACTTACCAACGGGTATGAAATTAATAACCACTTAAAATAAACCTTTTAAATGTTATATGAGTCATTGATAAGGCCCCATGACAGGTTGGAAAACGAGTTTCAGGAATAATAGCATGTGTTATATTTAGTACAAAGAATCTCCACAATTTAGGGAGAGATAATTACAAATAAATTACAATAATAATTTACTAAATATAACACATGCTATTAATTTGCATAATTTACAACATAATAAATAGGAAAGCTATACTAATTACAAGGAGAGAAATAAGGTAACTCCAACTAATAATTTGACTATACAAATTTGAATATATTTGAATTATGATAGAGAGTGATTTTAGGAATTGGTGGAGGGAGGTTATTGACTTTCTTGATTTGATTTTGATGACCCGATATTACGGTTGTTACCCCCCGGCAAGCAAAACGGCGGTGATTGAACTCTTAGTAAATCTCGAAAATGTTCAAATAGCGGTCTTGGTAAGCCTTTTGTGAAGATATCCGCAAGTTGAAGCTTGGTTGGAACAAACTTGGTGTGTAGCTTTCCTGACATGACCAGTTCCTGAACAAAGTGATAGTCCAAGTCGATGTGTTTAGCACGCTTGTGCGAGACCGGATTTTGAGACATGAATAAGGCACTTTTGTTGTCGCACAATAGAGTAGGCCTAGACTTGGGCAGGGCACGAAGTTCCTGTAGTAAATTAGTGATCCAAACTATCTCAGCTGCAGCATTTGCCATTGCCCGATATTCTGATTCGCAACTCGAACGTGAGACTGTCGGTTGTTTCTTTGCACTCCATGAGACCAAGTTTCCACCTAAGAAAATGGAGTAACCGTAAGTTGATCTTCGAGTTTCAATGCATCTAGCCCAATCCGCATCCGAGTACCCTAAAATTGAGGCCGTGGTAGGTTTGGTGAAGACTAAACCGTGAGAGATAGTCCCTTTCACATACCGAAGAATGCGTTTGACCAGTTGAAAGTGATGATCGGTTGGAGAGTGGAGGTATTGACAGGCTTGATTGACGGCATAAGAGAGGTCGGGGCGAGTTATTGTCAGGTATTGGAGAGCACCTACAAGGGATCGATAAAGTGTGGGATCGGCAAAGGTGGGGCTGTCTTTTATGAAGGAGTCGGTTGAGGAGAGGGGAGTGGGAACGGTTTTGGCTTCGGTGAGGCCGGCTCGGGTGAGGATATCATTCGCATACTTGGTTTGAGTGAGGAAAAGACCTTTGCTATCATGAATGACTTCAAGACCAAGGAAGTAGCTAAGTGGCCCAAGGTCTTTGATAGCAAATTCCTTGTGTAGTCAGGCTGTGAAAGAGGAGATTATGGATGGTTTGTTTCCTGTAAGTATGAGATCATCCACATATACAAGAAGATATAGGACCGAGTCTCCTTGAAAGTAGACGAAAAGTGAAGGATCAGCACGGCTACAAGTGAATCCGAAGGAGACCAAGAATGAACTCAATCTGTGAAACCAAGCTCTAGGAGCTTGTTTCAAGCCATAGAGGGCTTTGCTTAGCCTACATACATGGTTTGGAAATTTTGGGTCTATAAAACCCGGAGGTTGTTCCATGTAAACGGTCTCTGAGAGATGACCGTTTAAGAACGCATTGTTAACGTCTAATTGGTCAAGAGGCCAGCTGTTTATGACCGCTAGTGATAGAACAATATGAATGGTTGAAGCCTTCACAACGGGACTAAATGTGTGATGAAAATCAATGCCCGGTATTTGAGTGAAGCCTTGAGCAACGAGGCGTGCTTTGTGTCGATCAATAGTACCATCCGAACGATATTTGATACGGAAAATCCATTTGGATCCGACAATGTTTGTGGAGGATGGGCGAGGCACAAGCGTCCAAGTGTGGTTCCGGGTTAGAGCCGAGAATTCATCTTGCATCGCAGTCATCCAATGAGAGTGTTTAGAAGCACTTTTGAAGCCTTTGGGAACACTATTGGTAAGTAGAGTTGCGTGAAGGCAAGAGTGCTTTATGGTAGCAAGATATGATGAGTGTTTAGGGTTCGGTTTAAAGGTGCCAACTTTAGACCGAGTGGTCATGGGATGAGAAGGAGCGACTGGAGGTGGAGCAGGAGAGGGTGTTGGTTCTGATGGTAGAGGCGAGTGTTGGTGGTGAAATGGTAGAGTTGGAGTTGGTGGTGATTGAACTGGTATAGGACCGGTTGGGGTAGGATCTGATTGTGGGTCACATAAAGTACAAGTAGGATGCTGTGATGTGGGGTTAGTTGGAGGGTGTTGAGGAGAATTAGGTGGAGCCGAGATGTTGGAGGAGTTGGTGAAAGATTTTGTTGGGTTGTGATGAGAGGGTGAGGTTGATGGGCTTGTATGAGGGGGTGAGGGGTGGGCCGAGAGGTTTGGCGCAGTGGGTGAAGTGGATTGGGCCGAGGGATTTGGGTCAGGTGGTGAGGCCGAATCATTGAAGGTTAAGATAAAGAGTGAGGCAATGTCCGTTGGAGAGGAATTGTCGACACATGGAAGGTAGTTTTCATTAAAACGAGCGTGTCGGGTGACATACATGTGAGAGAATACGGGATCAAAGCATTTGTAGACTTTGTGTTGGGAAGAATAACCCAAAAAAATACATGGTATGCTCCGCGGTGCGAGTTTATGAGGAGCATAGTCTCGCAAGTATGGATACACACGACAACCAAATACTCGAAAGTTGGTATAATGTGGTGTGGCATTGAACAACAATTGAAAGGGTGATTTGTCATTCAAAAGTTTTGTTGGCAAACGATTGATGATATAGGTGGCGGAGGTAAAGGCATCAATCCAATGGGTGATAGGAACACTCGCATGGAATAGCATGGCAAGACCGGTTTCTACGATGTGTCGATGTTTCCTCTCGGCACGACCGTTTTGAGGAGCGGTATAGGGACATGAGAAACGGTGAAACGTGCCATTTTCATCAAATATTTTGCGTACGTATTGATTGGTGAATTCTGTGCCACCATCACTTTGAAACACTTTTACTTTGCGTGATAATTGAGTTTGAACAAAGCGCAAGAAGGTTTGAAGAACCGAATAGAAACCGTTTTTGTGCTTAAGTGGATATAACCAAATAAATCTAGAAAAGTCATCCACAAATACAACATATTATTTAAACCCATCTCTACTAGTTATTGGTGATGGTCCCCAAAGATCACAATGGATGAGATCTAAAGGTG
>BJCO01362791.1:0-18207 GCA_018326465.1 Flaveria floridana
TGAACCATGCTGTTTTAATGGCCGAAACGTGTTGAGCAATAGAACAATTAATTTTTCGCAGAGCTCTTTTCTCTCTCTATGTTTGTGCTTTTACTTGCAATATCTTTTATGTTCTTGCAATAATCGCTAATTAACGTGCTAAATCCGCTGCAAACCAATCTGATTGATCAAACGAGAGGCTGAGATTAGTTTGTACTGTAACACTACCCGACACCAGCAACGAACACCGCCAGCAACCACGAAACCTCAAAAATGACAATAAATTAGTGCACCTCAATGGTTGCAAATCGTCTTGATCCCGTTACCAGCCTCTCTGTCGTCGGACTCTATGGCCCATGCAAATCAACGAAACCACATCATCATCTTGATCTATCTCAGCCGATCACATCAGACATGGAAGATTTAGCGTGGAAAGATTTAATTCAAACACATGGAACAACTGAGATTTAGAGAAAGAAAGAGGAGAGATTTAGAGAAAGAAAGATGAGATTGATTTTACCTGAAAAGAAGAAAGGGATAAGTAACCTCAAACTTTCATAAAATTACAATCCTGACCTATGCAATAGATGGTTGTACACAAAGCTTAAATGCTTTGCTCTTTGCCTTTTAAAGTATATATAATATGTTGATTCCAAACGGATACACACTTTAAGTTAGTTTATTTTACTCAAATTTTATTTTATGTTCAACCATTTAACCCGCTTAATTAACAAATGATGCAAAAACAACTTATTTCTCATTAAAAAAACAAGGGGTAAGATATTTTTTTTTCTCGTTTGGGTCTATTCTTCTAACTTGCCTCCGGCCCCTAACTCCTCAGCACTGGCGCGAGATGGTTCATCAATGTTGTGTCCTCTTTGTGACAACACGAACCGGTCGAATGAACATTTAACTTTTACTCTTAAATTTATATATTTGTTTGTAACAAGACTTAAACTTTCAACCACTTATAAATGAAAAACAAATGTATTTTTGTAAGATTGAATTTCATAAAAGTAAAACAATATATTTATAATTGATAAAAAAAGTACGTTGAAATGAGTTTATGGAAGAGTAAAGAAGTTAAATTCGTGTATATAATTGCAAACAAAAATAATAAACAAATTAAAATACTGAAGCTGTATAGATGTAGAATATTTGTTGCTAGCTAGATGTGAAGAAATTTAAAGTGTACCCACACCCATTCTAAGCATGTGCGTGTTTATACACAGGTTGATATGCCTATAGCGTTTAATTGTTGGAAGCATGCATATATTGTTGTGTAACTTAATGACTAAAATAAGTTTAAATTAAAACTAAAGCCTACACGGAAAAAAGTTCGAACTTGAGCCTTTTGTTAAAGTGGTGGTGGCGTTTTAAATCCGATGCTCAACTGTTATGAAGACGGGTTATGGTGTGCCTTCGTCGTCCAATAGAAGGGACCTTTTCATTCCGGCTAAACTTTGCAATCTCACATGAAAAGAAATATTTATGTCGATCGGGTTCTAACTATGTCCGCTTTGTGAACAATTTGATGAAACAGTGGATCATCTTTTTATGTCGTGCTATTATGCCACAATGTTATGGAGTTATATAAGCTCATGGGATCGAATTCCACCAATATATGCTTTTTCCATTCGGGATTTATTAGGTCTGCAAATCTCAAGCTCATTGGTGCCAAATCAAAAGGCGCATTAGAAGTTATATATCATACTTACTGCTATGTGGTGCATTTGGAGGACGCGGAACAAGATTATTTTTTAGAACTCTAGGCCCTCTCTATCGGGCCTCCTTGAAGATGTAAGGAGCTCAAGAATGCAACACTTAAACTGGGATAATTCGGTTCGATTTAACATGTAATCTCATCTAAACAAGCGCACACACAAAACAAAAATCAAAGGAGAATTGGAACACAAGATTTATATGGTTCGGTGGGTGTAACCTAAGTTCATGACTGCAAGTACTAGCGCTTATAATTATTAATCAGGTGCTCAAAAAAATTATAATGCATTTGTATATTATAGATTAATTTATAATTAGGGCTACAATCTTGTTGAGCAATGAAAGTTACTTATGAATAATACTACTCTCAGAAATAGAGGTACGTTTAGTACAAAGATATGTTTAGCCACTCATGAAAAAATTTGCATTGAAGCATTTAACTTGTGTATAATTAAGTGTTTCATTTTTAAATTTACCAAAGCAACAATATATCGAATCAAATTGCCACTCATCAACTTTTGGCACAAGTTTTACATTATTATAGATTGATATGTGATTTTAATATATACAATATATATTCAAATTAACCACGAAATGTGATTATCTATTTGTTTGGAGAGTAATTTATGAATCATTAAATCTGTCATACATCATTAACTCAAGTTCTAATGATGTTGTGCATGCATTAATTAGTAGTGTAAGATAATATTTAGTAATACAAAAATTATATTTTTATGAGAATCCTATGTCAATAGTTGACTTTTAATATTACAAAAAAGAAAAACAAGATATGGTATGATATATACATTTTGTGCCTATTGAGTTGCTTATGAATTTTGTAATACAAATTGGTTCATCTATTCGTGTGTTATAAGAAAGTTCTTTCCATTTGGAAAATGATTTTACGACATGTGGTCGCTATACGATGCTTTTGCCACCGAGGCACCGATTGTGATGAAACTATGGTTAAGACATCTATGACGACGACTTGCCATTAAAAGAATATGTGGCAATGACATTTGGGGTCTATAGAGATGGATTTCTTCGTCGGCGAAGACGAAATTTCTTGTAGTGAAAGGTAGAAGTATATTAAAATATCCTTGGGCAATTATTTTAATTGTTATAAAAATTCATATTTAACTTATATTGTTAATTAATAACTGAAGATTGAGGAGCATATAAAGATTTGATTATTAATAAATTTTCACGTTTTATTAATATGCATAGATTAAATACCAAAAGGTATTTGGTCTTTATTTTTTTCTGCTGTTAAAAACACATGTTTTACTGATAAAGAGTAAAGACATACTATTAGTTGTCAAGAAATCAACAAATAAAGTTAGTTTTAAAGTTATTCAATATCTCTTGTTATTGATGCAGATGCACGAATCTGCACGATTAAGAGAAACCCATTAAATATGTATTTTATATAAAAAATCATTTGTCTTTAACTACATCAAGTGACCCTCACACAAGTAACCTTACTTGAAAATTAGATGAGAGTAAATATCAAAAAGTATTTAAAATATTGATCGATACCGTTTAAAATGATGCATCTCCCAAATATCTAAGGCTCAAGTTACTGCACAGACAATAATGTATAATCAACAGTAAATTGCATTCTTGTTACATGAGAGTAAATATGTAATATCATCATTTTCTTTTAGGTTTTGGTCTATGTTTAAACCCAAAATCTTTGATTTTTTTGATAAAATGTTTTGATAGAGATAATGTGAAGCGGAACGAAAGTAACTATAACTAAAATGCACTTGTTGGGATGAATTTAGGATTGTTTTAGAATGCTTTAATATTAAAAACTAAAACACACACGTTTAAAATTTAAAAACCAAATCTAAAAGCCGGAAAAAAATTGAAATCATAATGGAAGCTTCAAATGAAGAAAGCTAGATTCGCCAGACGGAAAAAATGTGTATGATCATTTGTCTAAGGGGACGTTTGATTGGAAGAAATAGAATGAAGAGTTTAATTCTTAAGGCATATTTAATCATACATTTTAAGTATAAATTACAATAACTCTAAAGGGGTATTTTGGGTATAAATTACAATAACTCTAAAATGGTCAAAGTTAAATATGTACATTTTAAAATAAGCTTATTTCTAGTCATTTTTTCCATCTAATTACTTTATGTAGACATTAATCAACTCCGTATCATAATGATGGTGAATGGTCCGAATTATATTAGATGACAAACATGTGAGAAGTATAATATTAGAAAAAGTAGAAAATACAATATCCTAAAAATAATTGTTAAAATAAAAAGGATTATTGGATCTTAATAATCCCAACTTTCATTTATTAGTAGAGATTAATCACAATTCAATAAATTTTTACTGGCACTCCCAACTTTAAGCTTATTTTTCTTCAACGATCACTTACTAACTGAGAGTTAACATTGATTTGATAACGTGGACTACTTATATGGCCAAAACACTGAGTAGAAAGTTAAAATCAATTATTAGGTCCGTCAATCTGAAACTTCTGCAATCTGAAACCCGTCATTTCCACATTCTGATCTGAACCATTTGACTCGTTAAATGTAGATTTCAAGTGAAAATGTAAGCTATACAATAATAAACGAATCTAATAAAGGTTGGGCGGCGGTGGAGTTGAAAAATGGCTCAAAGTTAGCCCCATTTCATAAAATAACTCTTAATTAGTAAGGGATCGTTTGAGGAAAATAAGCTTAAAGTTGGTAGTGTCTATAAACATTTACTGAGTTGGGATTAACACCGGTCGATAAAGAAACAGTTAGAAATATTAAAATCTAATAACCCAAATAAACAACTAATGAGAGTTTGAAAGTTAGACAACTTCTTCCAGAATGTTTTTCCTCCCATGTGGCTTGAACTTTAAGCATTCAAACCTAGGTGCTCGAAACGTTTTGCGTATGCTATTAGGGCACCAACTTAATTGGTAAAAGTTAAATAACTATCTATTAATTACCGGCATAGCCTAGTGAGAACAGTGTATGCTAGTGGTGTTTAAAGTCGGTTACGGGTTGGTTTTGCCATCATCCATAACCATAACCATAACCGATTGGTCGGTTATGTCAAGGTCGGTCAACCGTTAGTTATGAGATAGTTTCAATTAATTTCGGTTAACCAAAGTTACCATGTATGCGATTGCTTTTGGTATGTTTCATGTGACTTCTTCATACTTCATATATATCATATTTATATGGTTAAATGACGAAATTCCGAATAACTATCAAATAATACTTTGTTTTAAATCATTTAGTAACAAATATATGTTAATAAGTGTTTAAAATATATCATTGTATATGTAATGTAGTGACAAGCTACCCACTTACTCTCTATACATAAGATGATGGAATTTAAAATGAGCTTTTTTTTATATAGATTTAGTGTGATTTAGTTTTGGTAAAAGTTCGATAATGAGACACCCTTAACTATGATCATAACCGATCTATCGATTAACCACAAAACCTTAGCCATAATCTTTGGTTTTATCGGGATTTCGGTTAAATTTGGTTCGGTAATTGGTTAACGGTCGGTCATAGTTAAGATTTGCTCAACCTTACAATGTACGTCTCTCGTTCAAAAGGTCATGGTTCAAGTTTTATTTGAGATATGATTATATATTTAGTTGTGGATAGAGTGAAATTAGATAAGTATCGTTTAAAAAACTATTTGCCGTTATTATTAATGATTAAAATTACAAAGCAAGTATTTATTTAAGAATTTTGATGAGTCACGTATTAAGTTTCGTCATTAACAGATTAATATTACTATGGTAACCGTAAAACTAGAATAAAAATGTGGACGTCATAAAAAAAATATTAACCATCAGATCCAAGTGCTATAAAAATTTAATAGCATAATGGTACATAATTAATACTTTAAATGATAGACCAAAAATATTTTAGTCTTGGCGACATTTTCAAGTTTCACTATTTTTTTAACGTTCATAACTTTTACATACAATATTATTATTTTTATTGAAAATTACAGTATAAAAACAAAGCATATTTTTATCTTTAAAACGTGTATAATGTTGATATAGAAAAAAATGAATTTTTTTCACATGATTTCAACATCAGGTTATTGTGTAATTCTCATCAAGCATCTCATCATGTATAATGCTGATCATCGAGTCTAGTGCTGATCATTTTACACAATGATCCGACGTAAAAGATTGAATCTTGTGTTATTCATTGTGTTTTTCAAAAATGATGAATTTTGAATAACACAATATTGAAAAATATACTTTTTTAAGTTTACAGTTTATTATGTAATTATAATCAGATGATTATGTAATCCTTGCCAATTCAGAATATTACACAATGATTTGATAAAATTACACAGTTAGCTAAAAATATGAATTTTTATTTTTCTATATCAACATTGTATGAATTTTAAAGATAAAAAATTACTTTTATGATATAGTTTTTTTAAAATAATATCGTATGTAAAAGTAACTAACATTAAAAAATTAAGATGGAACTTAAGACAAGTAAGCTTGGTTAAAAAGAAACGTGTCAGCATTTTAATTCTTATTACACTTTCTAGTTTTTAAATCATTTGTATTTGAATCTTTCTCTAAAAATCTATGTATAACATGAGTTTAATTAAATAAACATTAATTAATTAGCAACGAGGATTTCAGATATTAAATCAAATTTAATCTAAAATAAAGTTAAGTTCTTAATTCAATCTTTGGTAACTAAAAATGTATAGAGTATTAAAAATGAATTCTAAATATATATACGTAGGAATAAAATATAATACAAATAATAAAGAAAACCATTAAAATTAAAATAAAATTAGAACTATATAAATCTTAAATGTAAGAAAAAGAATAATAAGTTTACAAAATTGTAACACTTAACGTAATAAATTACTTAATTGTAATTTATAAATAATCACAGTAAAATCTACAACCATGAACAATTTAATCTATCAACAACCATAAAACGATTAGTCAGGAAATTATTATAACCTAATCATTAAAAAATCCTTAACACAATTTTTAAATAACATGTTTATTATTTTCCCGTATCTAAAAGGTGTAACATGGTTTTCTGGTTACAGTATTTTCAAATTTTGAATGTAAACTATATCCAAATACAAAATTTTTAAACCAAAAAAAATATAAAAATAAAAAAAACAAATTTTTTAAAACTAAAACCAAATTGATTTATTCATATCATTCAAACTGTCGCCTCTATAATCTCCTACATTTTAGTTTTTAACCACTAAAGACTCACACTCAACACTGTAACTTCCTCCTAATCATTCTCTCTCTCTCCAATTGACCTTTGAATACGACATCATTCACCCAATTTACACCATTCAATCAACCCAAATCCCATTCATGATCCACACCCATTTCAAAGATTTCAATTTCAAGGTAACCCCAATTCCAATTTCAATCCTTTTCACTGTTTTAACCCAATTTTATATGCATTTACGGCTCCCATTTTGAGTGTGTTGAGAGTTGCTTTGAATTAAAGACAATCGGCGACCTTTAATTGCTATCCCTGCTGTCATTTTCTGTATATTTTTTTAATGAATCTGTCGTTTTTGCGGAGAATTGAGGGCATGGTGTTTTGGGATAAATCATAAATATATATGTATATATACACACACGGTGAATATTATTAAAAAAATTAGCTAAAACAAGAACAACAGCAAGATAGATGTATACATATAGAGAGAGAAAGAAAAGGTTTAGAGAGGGAATGGTGTAGTCTACTCAATCAATCATGAAGAGGGTTTTCTTCATCTGTTCTTGTTCAGCAGCCTGTTAGATTTGGTGGGTGTTTTTCTTTTTTGGATCTTTGGTTATTCACCATGGTGGTTGTGTGGATTCTTGAAGCTTTTGTTTCTAACAAGTGTTATTTGCAGGTTAAAATATTGTTTTGGGTGTTGAAGAGCTCAAAAGTTTGTGTTTTTTTGTTTAATTTAAGCAAAATCTTTGAATTTTGTATGCTATTTCTTGAAGATATAGAAGTTTAATCTTGAATCTTGAATCTTGAATCTTTACTCGTGTTTGAGTTGTGTTATATCTTTTTGTGTTGAAGATTTGAAATTTTATGGTGTTTGTTCTTGTGAAATTATACCCACCAGCTGTTTGTAGAAAGGTGCCAAAGAACACGTTAGTTTTGTGGACAGCATGAATTTGTTTCTCTTTGAATTCATTAATTTCTTATTTTTCTTTTATATGGGATTTGAAAATATAGATATGTTTTTTTGCTAGTTAAGGTAGGATAACATATCTGGTCTACCTTTCAATCTTTCATGTCTGGTACTCTTTCAATCATGCTTTTCATGATGGAATCTTGTTCATGCCATTTTTGCTCATAAAGGTATTATGATGATGTCTGTGTTTTCAGTTTTCTTTTGAGCTTATGAATTCAAATAGTGAAATTCATTTCAAGATTTTAAAATCAAGAATCACTGATTCAAAATGTCAAAAGAAAAAAATGAGTTTTACTCGGCAGCTGTCTCTCTGGGTGCAACCTCTCTAGGTAAGATTTGGTCACATCTCATCTTCCCATGCCCCACTGGTTGAGTGCGATTTTACTGGATATGTTTGTTTGTTTGAGAATCCAAGATTTGAGTTTAGTTTTCTTTAGATTCAGTTGTGTAGCTGCTGATTTGTGTTTACCTACTATAATCACACAGCAAGTGCCCTCTTTTGCTAATTTATTATTATTGTTATTATTTATTATTTAGGATTAATTGTACTTTATGTTCAACTTTGTTCAATTATACGTGATCATGAATTGATTGAATGCACTATGTCCTTGATTATCCCAGCTAAAGATGCCATCAAATGTTGATTGTTTATTTACTGTTACTGATTACAGTTTATTTTATTGTATTACATAGTAGGTCATACCTAATATGGATTTCTCAGAATCTACAAAAGTCGTATACGATAGAGTACAAAAGATAGACCCCGAAAACGTCTCCAAGATCATAGGGTACCTTCTTTTACAAGATCATGGTGAACGTGAAATGATAAGATTAGCATTCGGGCCTGATAATTTAATACATGGTTTAATCAATAAAGCTAAAGCCAACCTTAAGTTACCTTCAAACACAACTGTTGGTCAACCGGTTTCACCTCTTCAGGTGAACTCTAGCCCTGATATGCCAATCGGCCCAATTCACTTCACACCGTTCTCTCCTTCAACTCGTCATTCACCATTAACGATCCAAGTTCCCACACATTGTTGTGATCACCATGGTCAACCCGTTGACTTTGTTCCCATGGTTTACCCGGGCTCATTTCCTGAAGATTATGACATTCACAACCACATCCGTTTCATGTCTTTAGAAGATCAAATGGAGCCCGTTGACAGCCCGGATTTTTCCTCTAGTAATTACTACTCACCCGAGCCTGCATTGGGTCCTCGGGCTAATAGGAGGTCCCCAAGTTTACCTGAGTTTCCTTTCAAAGTTTGTCATTACTTCATCAAAGGGTTTTGTAGACATGGAAACAACTGTAGGTATTTGCACCCTACTCCCGAAATCTTTTCACAAATCTTTAACTCTAAGTTGAGTGAAGATGATAACGTCTTTTCGCCCATGTCGCTTGAGAAACTAGAGTTAGAACTCACCGAGTTACTGAAATCAAGAAGAGGGTTTCCAGTTTCCATTGCTTCTTTACCAATGATATATTATGAAAAATTCGGTAAAACGCTTCAAGCTGACGGATATCTGACCGAAAGTCAAAGACACGGGAAAGCTGGTTATAGTTTGACCAAACTTCTTGCGCGCCTCAAAAGCATTTGCCTCATTGATAGGTCAAATTCTTGAACTGTTACACTTAGAGGGTGTTTGGGGTTGCTTATTAAGCAATCCCAAACGCCCTCGAAGCAATTTATTACTTTATCATAACGCTATATGCAGCAAATAAGTTTAATCATATGTTGATATGATGTCAATAGGCCACATGGGCAGCATGCGGTCGTGTTGGCTGATGACATGGCAAAATGCATGGACCATATTGGAGATAGAAACGAACATGGTGGAATTGTCGCGGGTTCTAGGCAGATATACTTGACTTTTCCTGCTGAAAGTACATTTTCTGAGCTTGATGTTTACAATTATTTCAAGTAAGGAGTATACTTATGAAGTAAAACTTAGTTTCATGTTACATGTATACATTCATGACTTGAAATGATTTTGTTAATGTTGTTTTGTTTATATCTTTGTAACAGCAAATTCGGGCCTGTTCGTGATGTGAGAATTCCATGTCAACAAAAGAGGATGTTTGGATTTGTGACTTTTGTGTTTGCAGATACAGTTAGGCATATTTTAAACAAGGGGAACCCTCATTTTGTTAGTGGCGCGCGTGTTTTGGTCAAACCATACCGTGAAAAATGCAAGATTGATGATAAGTAAGAATTTTATTATTTGTTATCCATTTTTATTCCCAAATCATATATATTCTTATTTCTGTTTTGTGGACTTTATATTTGTGTTTTGTGGACTTTATATGCTTCAAGATAACATGTTGGTTCGATTGTTATTTCCTGGTTTAACATAGGTTTGACATTTTCAATTGCTGAATATGTTTTTCAGGAAACATGGTTACACATTTCAACATCATATGTACCAAGGTTCTCACTGTCTTGATAGTGAACTCGGACTTCAGTCAAGTGAGAATTATATAACATATCTATATATTTTCATTAGGGGAGATTGCTTTTTTAAAACTGTTTATCTAGTTATAACTTTTTGAAATAAGCTGTTTGTAAGAAACAACTTCAAACTTTTTATTTAAAACGACTCATGTTACTTACAAATTATCAGATGAGCAGTTGGGATAAACTCATGTTACATTGTTACTTACAAACACCCTCAAAAACTTATTGCGGCATAACAAATTAACAATCCTTTTAATAATAAATTATAGTGCTCAAAATTTGGTGATAAGCATAAGGTAAAATTTTCTAGAGTTTAACTTAAAGTTTGTATATATTCTAAATATTTCCCTTTTCTTTCTTTGTTCATAGGCAATGCTCATGCACAAGATGCAGACTTTCATTCTACTGAGCGTTTTAACTATTTTCTTGATGCTTTAAACAATGGCGCAGCTAGTGACCAAAAGATTAGGCAGATTGATACCGAATACAACGAGCAAGAAAGGTATGTTCGCAATAAAAAGAAGATAAAATCATGAAATGACACATTTTTATTCCTGTGTTACACCTCTATAGTCATATGAAAACAGTTTCACTCATTTACACATGTGATACATGAATCTTTGGTCGCATATATGCATTTACTCACCCTGAATCTTTTTATTTTAAACCAGATATGATATCGCGTATCACAATGGTATAATTGGTTTTATCTCTTAATATGCAGTAGCCAGGGACTGAATCTTCCAGACAGCCCGTTTGCATCCGGATTAGCGGGTGAAATATCAACAGTTATATAGTGTTCTTCACAGATAACAAGTGCAGGTTTATAGAGATAGAGATGACAGAATATCAAAGGCAATTTGAAAGAGTTTGATAATCAATATAGTATGAGAAAGAAGTTGATATAGAGTGTGATTTTAGGTGATAATGAAGGTTGCAGAAAAGGGTACAGGAAAAATTATATGCTTGTAACTAAATTATGGTTTCTTTCTTCCTTTTCTTTTTTTTTTTTTTAAGTTTTTAGAAATATAGCAAGGCTGCAGAAATAGGTGGCTAAAAATAGAAAATAATGAAGTAGGAGGGGTGAAAGTTATTAAATAGCGGAGAAATATTTCTGCATGTTTGGTAATTATTAAATATATTATATAATTTTAATAATGAAGACTTTTGTTTATACAAAGTTTCTGTTTACACACTTTATAAATGGTGTTGTGAAATTGCAGCCAAAAGGTTGTAAACTGTGCATTTCTGGTTGTATGTTGCAAAGAAATGAGCATAATTTCTGAATGGATGAGTTTTTCTACAAAGTGTATTTTTGCTACAAATTGTGAAAAAACACAATTAGGTTAAAAAATCATAAAAAAATTATATTTCATAATTTAAATCGAATTCAAAAAAAGTATTTTGGAGCCTCTGTTTCTCTCGTCGTCATCTTTCAGGAAAAAGGAAAATTTTCATTATGTTTTTATATGACACAATGACGCCATTGTGTTTTCATAATGACACAATGACGTCATTGTGTCTTTCATAAATGACACAATAAAAAAATGTTAATTTTTTTTTTTTTTTAATTTTTCGTTTATTTTTTTCTTAGTGAGTATGGTTAGGGGAACAAAAGCTCGGAATTACTTTTTTGAAATTCGATTTAGATTGTGAGATTTAATTTTTTTGTGACTTTTTTTTGACCTATTGTGTCTTCTCACACTTTATAGGAAAAATACACTTTGTATTTGAATCTCTTTCTTTGTGAATAATGTTAAAAGTTAGGTTCAATTGGTGGTGGTTTATGTTTTTTAAAACTGAAAATGATTTTTAATAATTTTCATTTTATCCTTATTATATATATAATAAAACACCAAGGTCCGTGTGAACAGTAGTTCACAACCATTGGGACGCGTGGCCTGATTTGATTGGCTGTTGTAATTTCGGATTTTTTTTTGTTGTTTCTGCTTCGGCCACTGCCGCCTGCACCGGCGGTGTAGATGTAGAGAGAGAGAGCGGAAAACGTCATCGTTGTGGTGAGCCCCGGAGTTTCACCGACGGTGGTGTAGATATATAGAGAGAGACGGAAACGTTTCTGCTCCGGGCACCGCCGCCTGCACCGACGGTGGTGTAGATGTAGAGAGAGGGAGAGAGGAAAACGACATCGTTGTGGTGAGCCCCGGAGTTTCACCGGCGGTGGTGTAGATGTAGAGAGAGAGAGAGAGAGGAAAACGACATCGTTGTGGTGAGCCCTGGAGTTTCACCGGCGGTGGTGTAGATGTAGAGAGAGAGAGAGAGAGGAAAACGCCATCGTTGTGGTGAGCCCTGGAGTTTCACCGGCGGTGGTGTAAACGTAGAGAGAGAGAGGAAAACGCCTCGGTGACGGTGGCGGCCGACCTGGCGGTGACGGTGGCGATAACGCTGTCGGTTGTTGTATCGGTGGCATGGAGTGTGTGTTAGTACGTGTTCCGTTGGCGGTGACGGTGACGCCGGCGGTGGCGGTGACGCCGGCGGCGTCGGTGGTGTCTCCGGCGGTGGCATAGAGAAAGAAAGAGAGAGTGAAGGATGGTGAAGATGGTTATTGTTATTTATTTGACCGGATTTCAAAGAATTTATTAAATTTGATTGATAATAAAATTTCAATTCCACAACTATTTCATCAGATTTATAATTATTAATTAAAAGATAAAAGTTATAGAAAAATGCAAGGCAAATAATGTTTATATACTTCTTTTCTTATGCAAAATAACAAATTAACATTTATTTTAATAAAATTTTCTCGACTGATTCAAACACTGTACCTATGGGTATTTTCAACATATTTATTTCGTTTAACTGTCGTGTTACAACGTGCGACTCATAAATCGACTTGCTTATTATTTTAATATTTTATGTTTCACGTCCACAGTTTAACATCTTTACGTCTACTTTCGATTCTATTTATTTTATGTTTTTATTTTAATACGAGATTTTCTGGATACAACTTGACATTGTTTTACGTCCCCGCGCAACGCGGGGGCTCAATAATAGTTAGTATTTAATCTTTTTAATAAAGTGTATGGCAAATATAATAATATTATAAAATTGAATTTAGTTTAATTTCATCAATTCACAAATAATATTTTACGAACTAACGTTTTATTAAAGACTAGTGAAAACATCCGCGCGTTGTGGCGGTAGGGCTGTTGCGCGATTTTTTTTTGAATTCAGTTTTAATCAGTATCGGCTCGATGCATTATGATGTAAATTAAAAAAATCATAATATAATTATTGAAATTTTGAATGAAAGAAAACAGTTACGTATATTACAAAAGTTTTTAAGACAATTATATTATCCTAACAATATTAGTGAAAGCATGAATGATATTTATGGTCGGTTATCACTTATTACCTAGATTTTAAGGGGGTCGTTTTATAAATGTATGTAGAGTTTATGATCATCGGAGGTAGCTTTCGGTACTGATTTGAATAGACTGGAGAAAGTTAATGAAGAAATTGTCACCGCAAATTACCATCTTGATTGTTATTGATCGGTTAACAATCGGCAAGGGAAAGGGGAAGAGAGATTAGTGTTCAATCGCAATAAATGAATGACATTGAAAGTAAATGACGGTTTTGTTTAGCCACGTGTATATTTTTTTTTTGAATGACAAATGTACGACCCTGCTTCGGAGAATAGGTGTTATCTTAATCGGGTCCACCTATCCGTTTTCCAGCCAGGACCGCACCCCCCAACCCCATCAGGAGAAAACTCATTGCTAAGAAAACCCATTGGCTTAACTCTAAGCATTTTTTACTCAGAGTGATACTTGAACCCACGACCTCCCTTTTATTTACATGTCATGGGTATCTCACCTTAACCAGTTTGGCTAAGGATCATTGGTTGGCCACGTATATATGTTTTAGCATTTGTATTATAAGCATCATATGTTATATTTTATTGTAAGGGCATAAATAGAATAAAATGATTAATTTTTAAAATATTACGTATGACTTTTCATATGAGTGTCTTAATTCATATGTAAAATTATCATTGTATCATCATTTCACTTTTATTATAAAAGATAATATTAAAATTATTAAACTTATAATATGCCCCTAGAAAAATATTAGTATTATAGTTATTATAAATATGAAGATATATATAAGTTATATACCTAAATATTTAAATAAAATAATTGATAAATATAAATTTAAATTTCAATTTATAGTATCATAAATAAAATAAAATTTAATAAAGTTAATTAAATAATATCATATTATTAAATAATATATTAATAATTTTTATTAAATACATGAAAGAGACAATGATAAAAATTGTCAAGACATATCTTTTTTAATAGATAAATTTACCATATTGCCCTAAAGTGTCTTAAAATCTTAATAAATTCTCAATTTTACCCATATTAAATGTCTTGAACTACTTTGTACATATTGCTTCAAAACTTGTATGATTGGTAAAATTATCCAAAAAGATGTATTATATAGTAGTATAGATTATTGTTGTTTTTGGCAAATTTGTAAAATTCGTAACTTGTGCATTCACATTTGTACATTTCTAAATCCTCTATTAAAAGCTTAAGTTGGCAGAATTGGATTTGTAACTTCATTTGGATCTCAATTCACAAATTGTATGCTAAAAGAAATGCTTTGTTACGTACGTTTTCGTTTTCAAAGATCGAAAAATTTCATGAGATCAAACATAGATAACGCAACTTGCATTTAGAGGTGTAAACGAGTTGAGCCCCTTGTGATGTAATCGAAATTGGCCTGTTGAATAATTAAATATTATTAAATAATATAACGAGCCTAGTATGAGTCAAACACCATCACATAAAACTACTCAAAAACTAAACTCGAGTTTTAAAAATAAAACTGCAAATAAGCCGAGCTTGAGCTCTAGCCCTATTAAACTAAACAGGTTGTAGTCGGTCTTAGGTAAACTTGTGTTCAACTCGTGCACACATACATCAAACTCGTGTGTGTATTTAAAACGTTAGAACAATAAGTAAACAGTTTGATTTTTGCAAAAACATAATTAAAAGGCCAAACACATAAATACAAATAATAAAGTAACATAAGGGCCCACTTGTCCCAACAACTTGGTTCAGTGGTTAAGAGCATGTCCTCCCAAAGTGGAGGTGCTGGGTTCAAATTCCACTTGTGCCAGTTGGAGGGACATCTGGGTGAGGGGACGAATCTGAACTTTATCCCAGGTTCGAACCTGACAGGGGGCGAAGGTTTACCCATTCCACAGGGTTCCTGCGCATCGGGGGGGTTGGGTCTTGTGGCGGTCGAGTAGTCGACCTTGAACATAGCTCCGAAAGGATAGGTTTACACTCAAGATCTTCGCCGTTTTAAAAAACATAAGGGCCCACTTGAAACCCAAACTAAAAAACATATGGGCCCATAAAGCCTACGAGCCCGTTTACTTTATTAGACAACAAATGAGATAGTCATCACTCATCACTCATCGGGACATATTATATTCTTTTTGTTTTAAATAAAAGTCGTGACAAAGCAGATTTTGCCTCTAGAAAGCACAAACGTTTGGTGAGACATTTCGATATTTTTATTCTATATAAAATCATTTAAGATTCTCATTTCTTGTTGTCGTTGAACGTGTGGTATTATAAAGAATTAGCAACTTACAAATCTAACGTAAAAGCTGATATATCAATACGATCCGTTTTTATGTATTTTATACAAAAGCAATCCCATTTAGTGCATCCTTCTTGTCCCTCAAATAATCCGTTAAATGTAAATATATATAACAAAATAGTCTTTGAGTTCGTATGCCATATGTTTGCAAATAGCGATAGTGATTTTTTTCTTATAAAACAATAATCTCTATATCATTAAGCTTGTAGCGAAGTCCCTTTTACGTGTCATAGACTTCGTGCATATGAAAGCTTCTTCCTCGTGCGCGTTGTTGTAGTAGCTAAAGAGTAACGAATAAGTGTCCAAATGCATACAAAATCATTGTTCGTTATCAATAAGAATACGCACATAGACGCGCGCGCACACATGTGTATATATTATATATAATATTGAAAAAGAGTAATCTAAAAACATATTATGGGGTGGGGTGGGAGACAATAATAAGACCAACGTGTGCAGGATAATTATAGGAGACAAAGTTATTATTAATCGAGTGTAAGGGGACAAGTTTGTGTGCATGCATTGTTTTTTTTTATCTCTTTCTAAAAGTACGCAATTAACGTGGATGTTATAAATTTATTAAAAATATAGAATTATAAATTAAATAGTTTTTGCTTCTTTATCATTTTTGTAAACATAGATTATTACTTTATAAATTCTATTGTTCTATTAATGATGTTAGACATGTTAAGGTGACATGTCGACTAAGGGGTTGTTTGGTAATTTCTGAATGATTAAATGCTGGACTAATAAGAGGTTTGAACCATTAACAGCTATTATATCGTTTAACTATTTAAAAACAAATGTCTGACCAATTCAGATTAAAGCTATTAACCATTCAGTATTAATATAATGCTTAACCATTTAGAGGCAAATGTCTGAACCATTTAGATATTTGCTCGTGAAACAAATATTCTAAACCGTTAAGTGCTGAACCATTCAAACATTTGAACCATTAAGAGGCTGAAAAAGCAGCGCCTAAGTTGGGTATCATGTTGAAATGAGTAATCTTTTTGCTCTCATTCAACGTAGACGGATGCTTATATGGCAGACCGAAATCCAGGCGTCTAATCGATCTATTATGCTTATGCAAATTGTTTTCATGTGATAATGAAGTGCAACAAACCAGTTGTACTGAATACTAGCTAATTTTTCCCCTCAAACTAGTTAATGGTTAATTTAGCTTTCGTACGATATTAACTTAAGTTCCCAAAATCACACGTTTCTATCAAAACATAAGGTATCTTCATACTTTGTTTTAATATATATACATTTTAAGTAAATTTAATATTTAATATCCCATTCAGCTGAATAAACCAGCAAACCATTAAAATGAATAATTTGATATATGATATACTTTTAAAAACATTAATGCGCCCACTAATAGATGGCCTCTAAATCCTTTATCATGTATACCACCAAATCTACAAATTAAATTATTGTATCATATATGACTTTAAACATTATAATAATAATAATAATCTGAGTTTGTTGATAAATTATTCAAAATGTTTTCTATACCTTTGAATTTTGAGGGTCATTTTTGTATATTTAGAGGACCAATTTTTGACAGTATATGAGTAATACAGATGGAGAAGCGTGTGGGTCATAGTGTTCTGGATTCTTATCTCCCTTGTTTGGAGTGTTTGAAATTTGAGATGTAGCACTTTATGTAATATATATGTATATTTTTATTTTACACTTATAAATTTACATACTGTTTTTTTCTTTTTTTATAACAACAAATTTATGTTACTGTTATTTTTACATTATAACAAATTACATCATTGTTATTAGATTATTAATAATCTTATTTGATTACTTTTTGACATTTAATACTTGAAAGAAGGGTGTTGTCAGTTAATATAAGTCGGTTGGGTTAAGTTATAGCTATGCTCAACTAATAATCAACCAGTGATAACACTAAGTCACACAACCAAAATATAGTGGGTCACTACAAGAAATAACGTTTATTGCATCTAAATTTTTTACGGCGACAACGTTTTCGTTGCAAAAAAGACGCTAAACGACAAAAACAACTTACTTTTTGTCCTTTTCAGTCAATTTTTTTATTTGCGGCGATAGTTTCATCGCAAAAGGTGTATTTTAATTTATTTTATATATTTTTAATTGGTAATATTATTTGCGGCGATATTATCGTTGCAAAAGGATAAAGTTAATTTATTTTTAAGTTTTTTTTATTTTCTGAAACCTCTTTTGG
>BJCO01362792.1:0-19493 GCA_018326465.1 Flaveria floridana
AGCAATCATCTCCATCATCATCGACACCAGCAATCATCTTCGATCATCTTCCAATCGACACCAGAAATCGCGATTTGTGCGACCCTCGACCGCAACCTCACCTTCGATCATCTTCCAATCGACACCAGCAATCATCTCCATCGAATCATCATCATCGACACCTTCACTGTCGCTGTCGATTTCAACCACCAAAACCCCCAAAATCGCACATTAACAGCAGCTTCTGTTGTTTGTGAGATCGAGAGCTTTGAGCGATCGATTGTGAGTACCGAGAGATAATCAAGAGTTTGAGAGAGAAGCAGGGAACCGAGAGAGAGGCAGAGAACCGAGAGAGATCGAGAGGGAGAGAAGAGAGTCCGAGAGTGTTCGAGAGAAAGCATCGGGAGAGTTTGAGATTGAGATTTGGAATTCAATTTGGACTCCCTTTTCTTATTTTGACCAGGCATATATTTATCTTCTAAATGCGTGTTTGATTAGCATTTCACACTCAATTAGCAGAGAAATTTAACAGAGAAAGTGTACATAGTGGTTATTTTTTTCATTCAGCAGAGTCAGTCAGATACATAATCAAACAGTCAAGTTTCAGTCAGATGCAGACTCAGTCAGAACTTCTTACTGGGTCAGCTTCTGACTCAGTCAGATCTTACTCAGTCAGCATAATCAAACAGCCCCTTAGCTAGCTAATTGTAAAGATTTTGACAATAAGATAATATAGAATAAATGTAAATCATGAATTGGTTATCATATTAAAAGTTTATATATCTTATTTCATTACTAAATTGCAACTTATGTAGTTGGTTTGATTTGAGATTTACATTCTTTTTACATATAACTAAATATGTCATATCATTTGAAGTGTCAAGATAAACTAAAAGGTGGACTTATCACGTATGAAGTTATTTTTACCTAATAATTCCATCCCTACACGATAACATCGTACAAATGTAATCATTACGTGTTACTTATTCATGCATGATGATTCTACATTTCTAATTGTAAACTTCACATGAAAAACAACTTTGTATGCTATGCTTTCTCTATATGTATATTACTACTTTATATATAATACATAATTTTTTTTAAATTTTGCCCGACTCTCCTCGAACGACTGGGCTCAGGTCACCCGCCTTGCCCATCCCCAGAGCTAGCCTTGCATACTTATATAGATAATTTCTTATCTACCATGTACATTGTTGCGTAAATCTTCATACTTTAATGAAAGAGTAACTAAAGTGACACTTGACAGCATCATATTTTATTTTCATTAAATTTTTTACGCTTCTTTTTCTTATCAAATGATTACATTAATAATAATATTTAATTATTGTTTAAATTAAAAATAGTTTAAAAAATTAAAAAAATAGTTTTTTATAAATATTATTTCTAAAAAAACAAATTTTTCTAAAATATTTTTTTTCAAAAACATCAAACTCTTTTAAAGATACAAAAAATTATGAAATTAGTGTTTTGAAAAAGTAAAATGTTTATAAACCAAAAATAATTAAAATTAGAACTTATAATAATGATATTTTTAAAAGTTTTTATTTATTTTTATAAAATATAAAAAAAGTTTAAAAAGTTAATAGCATTGATTTATTACTTTATTATTTACTTATACGTAATTTTAATCATATTTTATTTTAAAATATCATTTTATAGTTAATATTTTTTTACTCTATTTGATATTTTTATTTAATTAACTCCTTTTTCTAAAACAATTTTTTTTTCAAAAACGTCAAACTTTTTTTAAAGATACGATATATTATGAAATTAGTGTTTAAAAAAGGTAAAATATTTATAAACCAAAAATAATTAAAACTAGGACTTATAATAATGATATTTTTAAAATTTTTTATTTATTTTTCTAAAAAATAAAAAAAGTAAAAAAAAAGTTTAAAAAGTTAATATCATTGGTTTGTTACTTTATTGTTTACTTATACGTAATTTAATCATATTTTATTTTAAAATATCGTTATATAATTAATAATTTTTTACTTTATTTAATATTTTTATTTATTTAACTCGTATAATACTTGTTTTTATTAAAATGAGTACAAAATAATTATATTTGTAATTTTCATAAAAACTCTTGTTTTACAACATTGTATCATAACAAAAATCAGAAAATACTTCTTGTTTTACTCGATAAAAATAAGTTGGAAAATACATAACCTTCGTTCCCGCAACTCCCTCGAATCCCCGCCACGTGTCATCACCTACAGCAACCACTTCATCTTCTTCACTTTCGTCCTACAAAACTCCTCCGTCGTCGATCGCCGGAGAATCACACAACCAAATGAAATGAACGCCGGAAGCTTATTAGCATCCGCCGGAATCAACATCGGAGTCGCCATCGTCATCCTCTGCCTCTTCTCCATCTTACGCAACCAGCATTCCAATGCCAACATATACTACTCCCGTCGCATATCCCTCAACGATCCCATCTCCTTCGATCGTTCATTAACCGTTCGCAGGTTTCTTCCGTCGCTCGATTGGATCAGTGCAGCGGTTAGGGTTTCGGAAGATGAAATCCTCTGTAGCTGTGGCCTTGATGCCCTTGTTGTCATACGGTTCTTCAAATTAGGGTTAGTGATCTTTGAATGTTATGGAATTTGTGCGTTGGATCAGGGACGATATCGATGCCGAACCGGTACTGTATCGAAAAATACCGATGCCGGAAATTGGTAAAAGTGCGAACGAATAGCATACCGATTTTGTCGATACGGTACCGGTATCAATTCGGTACCGATACCGATTTACCATTGAAAATACCGAAAATACCGAAAATACTGAAAATACTGAAAATACTGAAACCAAAGGTACAGAATATCGAGAACCTAAAAGTATGAATACCGATACTGATTATATTCTTCGATCGGTTCCGGTTCGGTACGGTACCGATACAGTATCGGTTATGGTAAAATTTGCTCATCTTTGCATTTGGATTGCTGATTTAGAATGATTTTTAAACAGTTAGGTTATTAGGAAATCCTTCAGGCATAAGTCAACACCCAGACGGGTTGTATAACTCTATACGGGTTGTATAACTCTATACGGGTGTATAGGGGTCATATAGTCTCTGTATGTGGCGTATAACCACTTCGACAGCCACTGAATTTTCTATCTTCATGGTGTGGATCTCTAACGATTTACAATGACCAAAGAATTAAGAAGGAAGCAGGATAGAAAGTAGATGAGAAACATGCCTCACTAATGAAAGTATTGTGACTATTATATAGCCATACAAACCAAATGTTTGTAAAGCAAGTTACTCAAATAAAACTAATTGATCTACTACTTCCACTACTTCTAACTAATTAAACAAATTAAATGACAAGAACCACCAATAAATGATGATAAGCGTGGGTGGGATCGTGGGCACATATCACTTCAGTGTCGAACTATGTTGTACTTGTTGTATAGGTCTAGATGGGGCGTATAGGGGTCATACAAGGCTATATAGCCATCTTACAGCCTTGATTTTCTCGTTTTCCGTGTCGTTCATCCTATACGCGCCTCGTATAGCTTTGTGCGAAGCACATAGAGGGTGTTGATTTATATGGGTGGGTCTTAACATTATTAACCTTTTAAACGTATTTCAGATTTGAGATGATGGATTTAATGTTAAGGTATTTGAAGTTTTGTGTTGATTTGTTTGGCAGGATAAAGTTTTTTGTGGTGTGTTCTGCTGTGGGATTGATGATTCTTCTTCCGCTTAACTGTACTGTTTCCACTGGTCTGTCTTCACCCTCTCATTCTATGGATTCTCTCACGATTTCTAATATTCCTAGAGGATCAAACAGGTACGGTCATCAAAATGTGTTTTAGAACAAAATATGCTCGTACTTGCCATAGAAGGATGTATAGTTAGTTCCTAAGGCTGAAGCAAGTTGGCCGGTTCAGCCGGTTTGATTAAGTGGTTTGGTTCACTGGTTTGATGGTCCGGTCGACAGTTAGGACTTGAAATGATCATATAAACTGTCTTCTGTAGTTATATATTGATAGGAACCATTTGGCCTTTGGGCATTTGTTACTTCTGTTGGATAATGTGCTATGTGTTCCTTCTAATCGTTTTGCGTTGGATTTGAAACATTTAGCATGCAATAGACCTTATCAAACTCATACTCATTAATTCATAATTCTAATCAAATTGCCAACTAGAATTCGACCGAGAATTTTTGTCAAAACCAGCTGAAACCATACCTGAACTCATGGACAGTGGACCAATTAACTTCTTTATGTTCCACAGGCTTTGGGTACACTTTGCATGTTTGTGCTTTATATCTTTTTCAGGAATATATCTGCTTCACAAGGTAGTTTATTTATTTATCTTTTTGTTTTTCGTAATGCATTTAGAGTTAAGTATTTATTGCATTTTTATATGTTGGCGAGGTTTATAACAGGTGACCTCCTGCCCCATTTGATCTCTAGGAATACAAGACTGTTCTTGTGAGAAGAGTTCAGCAATTGCGTCGCTTGAGGCATCAACCGAGTCAATTCACAGTTCTTGTTCGACAAGTTCCTTTATGTGATGAGCACAAAACATTTAGTTGCAGTGTAGATCACTTCTTCTCTAAATATCATCCTCATGCTTATCATTCATATCAGATTCTATATGGTGGAAACCATCACGAGGTAATGTCATATTCACCATGCTCAAGCAAACATATATGCATGATGCATAATGCATTTATATCTATTTCATATAGCTTTAAAGGGTTTTTAAAAGATAACATTAGTCACTTTTTTGCATTAATTTCAAATGTTGTATATATGACCTCCTAATGTGCTTTTTCGAAGATGATTTGCTGATACTGAATAGTCATGATTAATTGATTGATGTTAATAATAGAACATAATGCTTGGATATACTTGTGTTATTTGAGTTGTAATAATCATGGTGTTTGAGTATCTTATATGCCCTAAAAACATGCCGGATAGTGTACTCAACTAAAACGGTTAATATCAAAGATACCTTGTAAAATAATAATAATAATAATCATATTTACCCATTTCATTAAATATATTTATAATATGAACATCATACCCTTATCTTTCATCCTTATACTCCAAGCTCATGTATTTTCACGTTAGTTTAAAGAGAAGGGTATAAATGTCAGAAATTTGAAAATGGATATATTTGATATTATGATTTTTTGTTGGGTAAATATAATACTATATCAAGTTTTGAGCAGATGTACAAAATCATCCCAAAAAAGAAAATGACCAGAAACAACATTTTTCTTTTGTAAATTGCTGTTACCCTTAGATTATGAGTTTATAGTTGTTACAAAACTATTTGCCCATAATAGTTATTTGATCCCAAAGTAACAAGATAGATAGAAACAGAATTTGTGTATCCTAACATTTAGAAACTGATATAACAATCAGTTCCAAAATGCCAATTTAAACACCAACATATGTCTGGGATAGTTGACTGAAAGGTTAAAACATCCACACTGAGCATCATTAAATGTGTACTTTGTAGGAGTTGCCAGTTGCTTTTGTTACATTTAGGTCTTGTTGGGATGCTGCACTTGCTTCCCAAACACAACAACATCCAAATCCCCTATTGTGGATCACTCAAATGGCCCCGGAACCTCGAGATGTGTTATGGAAGAATTTATCTGTCCCTTATAAGCATTTATTAATTTACAGATTTGGGATTCTTACTGCAGAAGTTATTTTCAGTATATTCTTTGCTATCCCTGTATCTGCAGTACAAGGAATAACACAATATGAAAAACTAAAGAAATGGTTCCCTCCAGCCATGGCTGTCCAATTGATGTAAGTTTTCACAAGTTTGTAGGCCTTATTGTACAAAAAAGCCAACCAGCTTTGGTCAAAATTTTATTTTAGTTAACACAGAAACATCAAGAGTTTCAAAATTATTGATTTAAGATAACCTTTTCTAGAAAAGCTGGTTCAAGTTGATCGTCATCTGGTCAAACATGGTGAATGTCATAAATAATTTACTTGGCCATTGGTCCATTTTGGTAATGAATAATGATAACCTTATTGGATCTTTTTTGGTAGTTTTAAGTTTTTTGAACGTCCTAGTTGGGTGATTAAAGTTTCTTTTTTCCGTCATAATTTTTACATTATTATTTCCAAGGTAGGCCTTCCAAAAAACTTATGATTACCAAAACGGATCGCAAAAATTTATAAATACCAAAATGGGTCATTGTACAAGTATATTGCTGTTTTGTGATGTTTGCACTCGAAATGGCGATGTTTTAGTAGCTTTGATCAGGCTAACTTAAAATATTACTTTTAAATAAGTTCTTTTGCTTAATGGTAGAAAGGTAGGTTGTCATTTTCTACAATTTTGGCTGTTATTATACCAAATATAAGTTGGTTATAAATGTTTGATGCATACTCTCTTCCACAAATTTAAAATAGTTTGTTTTTTGCAGACCAGGATTGAGCTCTGTTATTACAGGATATCTTCCAAGTGTTATTCTTAGTGGGTTTCTTTATGTTGTTCCATTTGTTATGAAAGGAATGGCTGGAGTGGCGGGTTATGTTTCAATAAGTGAACAAGAACAAAAGGCTAGTAACATGGTTTTCTACTTTTTATTGGCTAACGTCTTTTTCATGAGTGTTTTATCGGGTTCTTTACTTGATCAAATCGGGAAAACTTTCAATAACCCACGGGATGTACCAAGCCGTCTTGCAGGGGCTGTCTCTGCTCGTGTGAGTGGCCATGTTTTCTTTTATCTCTTGTTTCATAAACTTTTGTACTTAGTTTATTAATCTCTATTCAGGCAGACTTCTTTATGACGTATATATTGTCGAGTGGGTTGGCTGGATTCTCTCTTGAGATACTTCAGCCGGGGTTGCTATCATGGGATACTATGAAACTTCACACGTGGGCCCGAGGAAAAGAGAAATCGAATTACCTTTCTTCATTTCCATATCATAGAATTATTCCCTTTATTTCTCTTTTTGTACTTATTGGCATCGTATACTCGGTCATTGCACCCTTACTTCTTCCATTTCTAGTCGTCTACTTCCTTCTCGGCTACGTGGTATACATCAATCAGGTTTGAGTCCATTTATACAACACACTTAGCTTTAATTTTATTTAACTTTATTTTATACTGTTAACCAACTAATGTGTGGATTTATACAGTTGCATGATGTGTACGAAACTACATACGAGACTTGTGGTCAATATTGGCCTCACATCCATCATCATGTTGTTGTAGCCATTATCATCATGCAAATCACCATGATTGGACTCTTTGGACTGAAATCAAAGCCCACTGCATCCATTGCGACGATCCCACTCCTTGTTGCCACTCTAGCTTACAACGAGTATTGCAAAATACGTTTTCTTCCTACATTTTACAAATGCTCTGTGCAGGTATGCATGGTTTAATGCACTTCATATTCCTAATTTACAAAGTTATTAAAGTGTGTTGGATTTGTGTTTTGAAATTAATTATGTGATTATTGTGACATGAAGTCGGTATAATCAGCCTATAATGCTTGAATAAATAGATTCTTGTTTGATTAATCGAGTCAGATGACCAGCTTTGGTTAATGTTTTCATAGCAGCATCAACAATAACTGATTATTTAAGGGTAAACAAAAGTGAAATTGTTGCTTGAAGTGTAACATTGTGTGCATGTAAAAAGCTAAAAAATGAGGTTGTTTTTGCCTTTACTGCACCAAACTGTTTTTTTACATTCTGCATAGTAAGCCTAGGAAAACGGACATTTTCAGGTCAAAACGGGGCGTTTAGAAAAAATATATATCAAAATGGGTCCACCCGCATATAATTTGCTCCAATCAATCCATTTCTTAAATAATGAGATTGTCTAGTGTACATAATAGATATGTCATTTTTGGTCAATCTATATATTAATTTATCAACTAAGAAGAATTTGTGAAATAAACACATGATCTTCTAATTACCACCAAAATCTATTTTTCACATCCCATCTTGTTACAAGTAATTATCTGACTTCGATTAACTACATCACATAATTTTTTCCGGAACGCACATCCAAACTTCCTTAAACGTAGCTATGCATATTTCTACACCTAGGATTTTTTAATTTTTATTTTGATAAATTTGTGTTTTTACATAGGATGCCAAAGATAGTGACGAGGTTGACAAAGACGATGCAAGTGATGTTGCTCGTGAAAGAGAAATAGATGCCTATCGTCCACCTTCCTTGCCTCGAGCATGTGCCAAAATGGAAGAATCAACCTCAACACAACCATTATTGTTAACGACATCCTAGTGATTCTTTTTCTCTTCTTTGGGCTATACATGACCCTCTATTTTCCAAGTTTAAAAGGGGGTAAGTCTCTTTTTGCAAATTTCTTTAAGAGTTTAATTCTTGAATCAAACTTTATTCGCTTTAAACCTTAGCTTTTTGTTTCATTTCTGTTCTTTAACACCATGCTCATAATAACCGTATTTGAACCCAAAACTGTGAAACTTTTGCTGACTCAACTTGACACGGGTGGCCAGTTTTTCCTGGTTTGGTGGATGATTTCTGCCGTTCTTCTTTGGATCGACCTGCAGGCGTTTTGATGGTAGATGGTTAGTCAGAGTTCATAATTTGAGTTAGTCTAACTGAACCAACAGTAGACTGTGTGCTTACTTATAACCCACTCTCCCAGTCAGATTACACAGCAAAGTGATGGGTAACATGATCACAGCTGCAACTAGTGATTGTGGGATTAAACTTCATGACAATGTATTTCCAGAATTGGAAATGCATAATCATAGTGCAACCCATATTTATTTACCATTCAATGACTTGATCAGTATGTCTACAAGAGTTCAAACTTTATGCAAGGAAATAATTATTTTGCTTCGTGAATAATTAAAGAAATATCCTTTTGGTTTTGTTTGGACATTTGTTTTTAAAAGAGATCAAATGCCAATCATCATAATGTTTTGTTGAAACGTTACATTTTCATATAAGAGTATGTTGGTTGATACTTGATTAGTTATATCAGCAATAACTTCTATGGACAGGAAAACCATCAGTAGGAACCCTTAGCAATAAATTTATCATTTTGATGATGACCATTTACCACATATTGGTTGATCCTACTTGTCAGTTATGGATCGTGTTGATCTAAGTTATCACTGATGATCCAGATAGTAGAGAAGATCAAAGCCAACGACTTTATCAAATATAACTTAAATCAAATTTACCGGATTAATAGGTCAAACGTTTCTAGTAAGTGACATCCAATTATGATTCAGGTAGGCCAACCGAATCTAATGTACACACTCTTAGTCATCATGAGTTAACAACATCACTAAACATCATTAATACAATAATACTAAGAATCCTATAGTCTAGAGATTTTAGGTGTAAGAAAATGGGTTGGAAAGTAATCTGATTACTTTGAGAAGCGTAGGAAGTGATTTTGATCATGTATAATCGATGGTTGAGATAATAAGAGATGTCACATAGCTCAATGGAATAACAAAATGGTTGAACAAGATAAAATAGGGAAAAAACCTATATTTTAATATGGTTTTTCTTAACTCAGTTAACTTTTATATTTAATTATCAAAAGAGATTATATCATAAAATCAACAATTATATTATTATATTTATCTTTAATTTGAGTTAGTATAATTATATATTATTATATAATATATAATAAAAAGAATTTTTGAGAAACAAATTGATGTACTGTGGGCATACATGTATGTAAGTTACGTATACGTAGCGTAATAATATATACATAATAATTTATATGCAACGTCATTTTGTTTATAATATTTTTACAATAACTTAATTGTTTAAATAATAAAAAAATACGTAACATAATTTTTGTGCGTAATATCTATATACGTAGTATTTGTGTCTGATTATGACATGAATTTATATTGATGCATATATCCCTCCCGCCATAATATGTATTGCGTCGTTGTGACTTTCTATGCTTAACACAATATAGAACATTTTGTACAATAATAAGCTTATGTACTATATGTGTGTGAATATTTTAAAGTTAACAGTATTAGTGTTTAAATGTGTAATATACATATTTCAATAATTTTTTTCCTACAGATCAAGTAATCAACACTAATGGCTCTAGTTTCATTCCTTGGTATTCGCTTTCTCTCCCTCATTTATATATTTGAACCAACAAACAATTCTAGTGATGAATGATGTGTATTTTATTTAATACATTTCGTCTAGGGGGTCATTTTAATTAGTTAAAGTATATATAACCAAAAACTGGTCTAATAGTACCTAGATGTGTTGTATGGTATCTCTTCTTAAAATGTTGAGAGTTCAAGTGTTATCATGAAAAAGTGATGCATATTTAAGAACGTGTTTAGAGTGTGTGAAAGTTTGTTGTTAAAAGACATAGAGGTGTGGGAGTCGCACTAACAAGAAAGAGAGCGTGTGTAAAGAATATATATTTCATTGTGATTTGACGGAAAAACTTACTAAAAGCTTACAATAGATGTTTTGATGAGATTAAGAAGGAAAAATCATATTTAGAGGGATGACACGAAAAATGGGTCGGGTCAAAAGCATTAATGATACATCAATGAGATTAAGAAGAAATATATGGTCATAGTAAGTCCTAGATCAACTGGATTAAAAGTAGGCATCCTATGACTTTTCAAAGTGGAGGTTATGGGTTGGAGTCTCATTAGATGCAATATGCTCCAAGTGGGCCAAGGGTTTTACCATAGTGAGTCTTTGGTGGTGGGTTTTCCTTGGAATGGTGGGCGAGCTGGGTCACCAGCGTTGTCTGTGTTCGCGGGCGTGGGTGGCCTTTCTTCAATGAGTTTACCCGGGTAACCAGGCTTAAAAATTATTCGTTGACCGTTTAAAAAAAATATAGTCCATTACTATAAATATTATATTTTTTCCTATAGGTTTTCGTAGACGCTTGGAATACTTGATGTTAAACTCCCTATTAAGGTTGCTAAAGTTTATTGTGAAACCCTAGTAGTTAGTTGTGGTATTATTTTACCTTAATTGGGACAAGCCAACCCATATAATTAAGGTAGTCACGCACATATATACATCTTTTTGTCTTCGCTCTATATCATGACGTTCTTGTTGACTCTTCTTGATATGTCTTCATGTTAAACCCTAGCATTCACAACGACATGACGGTGCCCTCGGGAGGATCTAACATCCATGCAAGAGGGTTAAAATTGTGGTGATCGACTGCCACAAAGCAAGAGAAACATTAAATTAGTATGTAACATAGTGGTGCCCTTGGGAGGATCTAACATCTAGCAAGAGAGTTAAAACTATTGTGATCGATTGCCACAAAGCAAGAGAAACAAAATTTAAGATGTAAAGGTTAGAGAGATGAGTTGGTATCATTGTACTATCAATGATAGATTAGCAAGATATGAAAAAAAGGTATATATATACTAGTGGGTGAAACCCGCGTGATGCGGCGGGGGGATAAATATTTTTAGGACTGTGTCTTTAGCTTACTCTCTCTTATTTTGTAACTCTCATTTTGTTTTTTTATTTCATTAATGTGGGATATCAAACATATCTATATTACTATATGGTGGACTTGTAAATAACAAGTTGTTTATGCATAATTATTTGTACCAAATGTAATAAAATTATTCTTAAGTGTCTTAAAAATGGATTAAAATTACAGTGTTGTTCAAAAAGTTGTATTATATATTAGTATAAATATACATAGATTAAGATAATATTAAATATAATAGTCATACTTTAAATTTATTTAGGAAATGATGAAGTACAAGTATCTAAAGTTTAAAATGAGTATAATAGGAATAAATCTTATGACAATACACATTAAAGCTTGTTCTTTTTCATATACCATCTTAAAATTGATGTAGAATTACAAATCTAGTCATGGTTTCTCTATTATATAGTAGTATAGATAGATATAGATAATATTGTATTAAAGGAGATATTATTGATATAAGGTGGTGTGTTTACAATCAAATTGAAGAGGTGGCCCCTTAAATAGTCACAACCATTAACAAGCTATCAAACAAACCCAAAAAGAGGCCAAGGTCCATCCCGAGGGGGAGTACATGATCAGAGAGGATATCCACTGGACATTACCCTCCCGCTCAAATCCTATGCATGGTGCAGCCATGCGTTAATAAGGAGTGTAGTAACGTCTCTTCTTAGCATCAGGAGAAACAATGATGATGTAGAAGGGATATAAGGAAAGTATCTGAAACAGAAAAATGTAAGTTTTATTTATTTTTAGCACCATTAGATGTAATATACATTTACAAGCTCAATTATACGTTTTTAATACGAGTTCTTACTCTCACGTCTGAGCTTGGTCACAAGACCACCCCTAGGGGTCTCTTGTGACAAATAATGGGTTTTGTTTATGTCAGGTGTCAAGTAGAAGTTACTTATAAATCATATCCAGTAAAACATGTACTCTCACACGAAAAACACGGAGGATTTTAGTTTTAACACATATGATGTTTGCGGTTAAAATTGTATAAATACTAAATGTGATGTTTACAGAATTAAAACAGTACAAAGTAGATTGTGTTTATTCAAGTTAAAAATATATTTTAAAATATCATATATTAATATAATAATTTAAAATAAAACATATTAAATATCTTTATATGCCCACATACATGCGAGCAGCATCGCTACTTTTCAGCAATCCCCATTCTGATCCTCCACGTCCGTACACCCTCATTCACACACACACACACACACACACACACTACTCAAAACCACCATCTTCTCCACCACAATGTCATCCCGCAGCACCGCCGGACTAGGCTACGTGAGTCCGATCAGAACCACCAACACCGATAACAACACCTGCATTCTCAACCAAAAGGACCACGGGCCGCCGGAGAGCCACCGCTTCTACCTCGCACGACGAACGGTTCTCGAAATGCTACGAGACAGAGGCTGCGACATCGATGGTTCCGAGATCACTCGCTCGCTCGCCGACTTTCGGTCGGTGTTTGGAGACCTGCCGGACCCCGATAACCTCGGTGTTTGTGTTCCTCTCGCCGCCGATCGGTCCAAAAAGGTAGCCGTTACGTTAGGGTTTCTGTTGTTGTGGTCTATGGTGGAGAGAGTATATATAGAGACAGAGTGTGTATGATTGGTATTGTTTTGGATTTGATGCGTGTGTATAGTATGTCCGATTGAAGTCTAGTTTCTTCTCGTGTTTTTTTTTATAATTTTTTTGTTTGAATCGTTTCTCTGTTGAGTTTTTGATGATTTGTGTTGTTTGTTTGTTTGATTTCGTATGATTTGTTGCTAAAATGTATATTTGATTTGAATGATTTCGTTTGTATAGTTTAGTTAGGGTAGAAAGTTGTAGGTGAAATTGTGGATGCCAGTCGATCACCGTTCACCGTGATGGTGATGACGATGATGTGAAGATGATGAAGAAGAAGATGATGATGATGATATGACATCGTGTGGCATTCATAGGCTCATAGCTAAATTAAATAAGTTCGCCAACATGACATCTTTGATCCAGTTGTATTAATGATCTTCACAGTTCTAATGAGATTGAAAGATCAAATCAATTTAGAGACGATAATCTAATTATTTGTTTGTTAATGGTTTCCACAAAAATGACCCAAATAACTGTGTGAAATCATAAAATCATGCTTATAAACCCTTATTGCAACTCTTCATCTGTGCTGATTGAGGTTAAGTTTTGTGCAAAGATGATTCTTCGGGTACATTGATCTCTTAGTAGCTAATTTGTGCATGTAATGCTCTGTTAAGTGTTCTTTATCTGCAAGTTTGATGACAATACTTTCTTTGTTGTTTCAGATTTTGGTGGTTTTCTGTGGCCCTGAGGAGATAAACAAAGTAAAAGCTAAAAGCATTTTAGACAACATCCCCAACAAGGAGAGCTTGAGTCGAATCATTGTTGTTATGGGGAGCAAGATGAACCATTATGCTCGCAAAGAGTTTGAGCTATGTGAAGTCAAAGTGGAGATTTTCCCAGTAAGATTCTACATACTTCTGTTGATTTAAAAGATATATATAGCAATCATTTAGATTGATAACTAATTGTTCAACTAAGCTTTCCAAAAGAAGTCATGAACTCAATTGGTAAACGCAGAACATTTAATATATAGGAGTATTCGGGCATGAGATTAGTTATAAAAGTTTTCCCGCGTTTGGGATGGATATGGTAATAAATGATACACGCCCAGTTAGCTGAACTCGTTTACTAGCATCGAGTTCGAATAATATTATGTAATCTTTAATAATATAGTATCTAACATGCTAAAGGTTTTAAAATTTAAAAACTATTCAAATCGTAGAGTTGTTAAAAGTGAAGTTGAATGTTTTATACTTCAAGTCGTTTGTGAGGTGAGATTAATCATGATTTATGGGTGATTTTTACCCAACAAGTAATATATAATCACAAAGGACCACAAACGGGTATACTTGCGAACTTGATGGGTAATGTGTAAAGGTTCCCGACGAGTATTGGCCATGATTTGTGTTGGAAAATTGGCCCAGATAAACATAACAAATAGTCAACAAGAGAACTAAAATACAAACACTAAATATTGATATTGAAAACAACACAAAACAGTCATCCTATAACTCTCTATCTGACTATCTATACTTAAAGTATTCTATTTCTAACTCAAATCGAACACCATTGGAAAATAAAATAAATAATAAAACTCAATCCTAAGTCTATTTCGAACTGTACCAAACAATTTATAAAGTATAACTAATAATTATCTAATTTATTTAATCAAGATTAAAACCTACATTCTCGGATATAGGACTATCAAAACCGGACCCATTGTCATCCTCATAGTTAAGCAACTTTTCTCTAGCATATGATGTATACATTCAATAGTGAAAATAGTCATCATGTAAAATTATTGTGTCAAACTAATGTATAAATTATAATCTAGCAATTTTACATTGATTATTCTTCTCATTCCTGATCTTTGTTTGAATAGTGATGCAATGATCATGTTTCCAGATCACAGACCTACTTGTGAACATTACAAAACATGTTTCAATGCCAAAATATGAAATACTGACCAGTGAAGAGAAGGAGCAGTTGCTTATGAAGCACAAACTTGCTGACAATCAGGTAATATTATCATTAATTTCCAGTTTCGAACCAGCAGAAAGGCCAAAAATTTCTAAATTATCAACCTAGCTTCAAGATCTTTGGTACGAATGATTCAAATAAACACGCGTTGTTCTAATAAATGATTATAATATTTAGATCCCATATATGCTGGAGAGTGATGCCATAGCTAGGTACTATGGACTGGAAAAGAAGCGGGTGGTCAAGATCACTTATAACAGCAAAATGACCGGCTTGTTTGTCACATATCGCCGTGTGAGATGAAGTACTCGATACCAGTTGGTTATTTTGGTTGGGTTAATCTTGTTGACAGTTGCACTAATGCAGTTCTTTACTTCCTTTGGTCAGTAAGACTTAGTTGACACCTTTGGCGCTTCTTTTGCAATAGCCCGTATTTAGCGTTTTTGTGGTCTTGTTTACAGGCATAGCTGCATCAACTTTTGGATTGTCATTCTATGAAGAATTGAACATGTTCTATGTTTTCTAGTTCTCGTTACATTCTCTTTCACTTGCATTACTTTGCTGAATCTTTGTGTCTAACATTTTATAAACTGTTGAAACCAACTGAACCACTTGTTGAAGTGATATTGGTCGGTTTGCACGGTTTGGGATTTACACGGTTTGATTAACGGTTTAGTTTTGCTTTCCAAGGGTTTGGTTGGGGGTCTGGATCTGGGATTGTTGTATAACTTTTTTTTATATATTTTCTAGTAATTTTGGAAATTTTCGTAATGTATAAGTATTATTTATTGGGTTAAATTAACATTCCTATACCAAATAGATATATCCCCCATCGGCAGCCCACATCACCGCAAGTTCCACATCACCATCACTTAACACCGTTAGTTAGTTAAGTTAGTTACTGTTAAATCACTGTTAGTTAGTTAAATAACTGTCATTTGTAAGGGTATAAATACCCCTCTTGTATCCAACATTTGTATGTGTACGTATGATCAATAGCAAACAAGTTTCTCTCAAATTTATCTTCTACACATCATAATCAGTGTATGTTTTGATTCCCAATACCAACATTATTTCAGACCGTATTTATCATTTTAAACTATTTGATACAAACTAATAAATTTGAAAATTTTAAGATAACTGTTGTAAATAGCTTACCTATTATATATAATCAAATTAAGTGTAAAAAACATATATATGAACTATCTAGCTGGTTTGGTTTGTCATTACCTGAAATTATGATTAGTGGTTCAACCTAAAATTTTATGAAAATCTTTCGAGCAAGACTGTGAGCATCTTATTAAAACCGGAAGTTGTGGTTTAGGTGTAAATATGAAACCTGGTTTATCTTTTTGTTATCACAAGACCCGTTGGAGTAGACGTACAGTAGTAGATATCAAAAGGAAGAACTATCGTGCATATTACCATGAACAGTTGAGTTAAAAATTCTGAACACCATAAGATTATTAGTATGAATTCACGTTTTAATGTGTGTAATAAATCTGAACTATTCGATTTAATAATTAATCACAAATTTTGTAACACGATTTTAATTTGTAGCAATAGCATAATTTCTTTTTTATTTTAAGCTAAAATATATTTTAAAAAACATTCGTACACAAAACGCAACTCGTAACTTGTTTTCTTGCCATTTTTATAAATTATTCAAACTCTTGAATAGTAATATACATTTGTTTGACATATTTTTAATTTGTTGTTTTCTATAACATATTGGACTTGCACATATATATCCAGCATGCACTTTATTCTTTAGAATCCAGTCGTTTTTTCATACAACTTTTTCCTTACATTTGTTATATAGTTATAAATGTTATGATATATGACATCTAGCAATCTTAAAATAATATATATCAGTGTTTAAAACGATTTTCGTAGATTTGTACTTAAAATAATATATGTAAGTGTTTAAACAATTGTCGTAGAATTGTTTTATATTTAACTTTTTGGAGATTTTGTTGTGCATTGTTAGCACTCGGTAAATTAGATAGAAATAGACGAGACAAGTACGTAAAAATAGGTTTGAGTAAAGAAATATCATTTATAGAGCTAGCCATGTCGAACACGTTCAGGTCAAAACAAATATGGTAGCTAGCATCTTAAGTATACAGTTACAAGATTCAAGTTTACAGCTCTTTGAAATGATCGGTTAATTTTCCTTTCAAAATTAATAGCATACAAAATGTCTTATCCACTTCAATTCAAGCTAGCTCGTGCCTCTTAGGCTTGACAAGATGGGGAAAATAAATAGATGAATCATCAAGCTAAACAAATGATAATCTAAACTTAGGCAGAATGACTTATATAAAATTGTTGTTTTCCTTTCACAGTGATCTTGAATACATGCATCTCTTGTATGGATATCACAAGAAAACCAACCATCTTAACTTACTCTATTAACTACATGAGAAAGCCAACAATCATAATTACGGAATACTATGATGATTCATATATTATTAACATTGCTTAATATTTATTATATAAAAAAGTTTACCTACCACATCTTATACTTTGTGTTATCATTACTAATCGATTAATAATTTAATATGCAAGAAAATAAACAAACAAGAATATTTACCATGTGTGTGAAAGGTGGAGAGGTGAATCACGACAAGTTTTCACTGTAACACCCCCTTAGTCTAAAAACCATTTATGCTCGATATATTACAAACTTAGCTCGATCTCTATTAAGCAACTTGTACCCTTTTAATAACAACTACTTACCACAACATAATTTCACTTCTACGACATTTTATAAATAAAAAACTAGAGCTTTATAGTGCATGGGATCCGCATGAGAGACCACATCTAGTCGGCTATTTGGAGGCGTAGCTAATAACAGACAGTGATTTTGCTAACGGATAATTATATAAACATGTGAGATGTGAGATAGATTATGGCCACTCTATATATTTTTTTTGAATCTGAAAAGTAAAATTAAAAAATATTTTTTAGCGTATGTTTAAAAAATAAGAATAGTAATACAAAGTAAAACCATTAATTATTTAGCTATAGGTTATTATAATAAAAAATTAGATTTTAATAAGATAAATTATAACCGATTAATAATAATAATATGTACTTATAGTTGCACATTAACACTAATATTTTTATTGTCAAGAGCAATCCACTTGCATCATAAGTTCACCATAGTTTTACAAAATATTTGCCTTTGTTAACGAGTCGGGGGTCTCTTCGGAAGCGGTGTCTTTATCTCCCTAGATAGAGGAAAGACTTGCCACCACATACCCCTCCCAGACCCTACTTTTCAGCGGGATACACTGGGTATATTTGTTTGTTTGTTTGTTTTAGTTTTACAAAATATTTATTTTCAATTTTGTTTACAAGGAAATGTACGTTTTCTCATTACAATCATACTCTTCATAGTGAGCGAAAATAAAACGAAAACTAAATATAAATCTAGAATAAATACTGGAGTAAAATCATCTATAGCAACACTAATCAAAAGAGAAAATCACATAAATGGCCCCTGTAGTTTAACTTAATTGCATATTTAGTCCTAAAATTTTAAAAATTACAAAATTAGTTCAAACTTTTGCGTACTCATTGCATATTTGATCCCTGAAATTAAATTTATTTAGTTGTTATTTTATAAAGTTTAGAGTAACTTTTAGTTTTAGTTTTTTAAGACCAAAATAAAATGCTCACATAAAAGTTTAGACTAACTTTATAATTTTTGAGGATCAAAATTGTAATAAATACACAAAAATTAGACTAAATTTATAATTTTCAAAGTTTGATGGTTAAACCACAAGAACCATATATGCATTTTTTTCTCTAATAAAAATTAAGAATATCGTTGATTAAATTGCTGGTATAAAATGAAACATTGGACTAAAATGTAGATTAGAAAATTTGCAAAAGAAGACACAACTTCCAACTTATTACAACATTTGCAATTGTAGTCTTTTAGCTACATTATAAGCTTCAGTGTTTATAAACCCTAAATAAATCTCCAACGCAGCATCGTACCCTTTGCACCACTGCTTCACTCATTGTATTCTTACAAGCAAATATGCCACCAAAGGCTGCAAAATCGAAGGAAGCACCTGCAGAAAGGCCCATCCTTGGTCGCTTTTCGTCGCATCTGAAGATCGGAATTGTTAGTTTCTTATACCTGTTTATCCTTCATGAATCGAATCAGTGTTTGAATCGTTTTATATACTGTTATCTGATCTAATTTAGTGTAATTTGTTATGATTTTGTTTGTGGTTTTTTGTTACTAGAAGTAGATGATTGGAGTGGTGTATGAGTTATGAAATGGTAACTTTAAGCTGTTGCTAGGTTTTCGTTAGTATTGTGAATTGTGAACGTAAGTGAGAAATTACGATCTGGATTTTGATTCTGTGCTATTGGTAGAATAAACTGCATATTCAGTTTTTTTTTTTTTTTTTTTTTTTTTTTTTTTTTTTTTT
>BJCO01362793.1:0-11422 GCA_018326465.1 Flaveria floridana
AGCATGCACATAATCTAGCTTCCCCTTTGTGGTATGCACACTCCTACTGAACTTAACCTTGTGTGCCTTGCCCAATATGCAGTTTTCATAAAAACCAATGTCACAACTATTCAGCTCTTCCACCAAGCCTTGTTTGTGCAGCTCTTTCATGCCTGGTACACTGATATGGCCCATTCGTCTATGCCACACCACAACCAAGTTTTGGCTTTGGTTTTCACTTACACTTGCCACAGCCTTTCCAACATAACCATCAACTACATAGGTCATGTTGTTCTTTCTGGTTCCAATCAAGATAACCATTGACCCTCTTATCACCTTGAGCTTCCCATCCCTTAGATTGACCACATATCCCTCACTTTCAAATGTACCTAGTGAGATCAGGTTCCTTTTCAATCCAGGAATATATCTAACATTCATTAGCACAATGTTAGAACCACTACTCAAATTCATTGTGATTGAACCAATACCTTCAATGATGCATGATCTGTCATCACCAAGTTTAACACTGCCTAGTTTCTTCATCTCAAGTTTATCAAACAACTCCTTGTTAGGAGTCATATGATAAGAACATCCTGAGTCCAAGATCCACTCATCACCACCGGATGAGTGTGCCATCATCAATACATCAGCACTATCATACCCATCTGATACATTTTCTGATGTTGAACCTGAAGACTTCGATTGACTGGCATCAAACCTCTTCTTCTTGAATCTCTCTGGGCAGTCTTTCTTGAAATGTTTCTCAGATTGACAAATATAACACCTCCTTTTAGCCTTTGACTTTGATCTTGTAGGTTGCTTCCCCTTGTTGTTTCTAAACTCACTTCTTCCCCTAACAACTAGGCCATCTGCATTGTCTTATCTGTATTCACCCTTCTTGTGCAGCTCCTTTGAGTTCATGGCAGCAACTACCTCCTCCATGGATAGACTTTCCCTTCCGAACATTAGTGTATCCACAAAATGCTCATAGGAGCTCGGTAAGGAGGATAGGAACATGACTGCTCTATCTTCATCTTCTATTTCAACATCTATGTTCTCTAAATCAAGAACAATCTTGTTGAACTCATCTATGTGAGATTCCAAGGTTTTCCCTGGTTGCATCTGGAAAGTATACAACCTCTTGAGGTACAGCCTATTTGCCAACGATTTAGTCATGTACAAACTCTCCAATTTGGTCCATAGACCAGCTGCTATGGTTTCTTTTGAAACTTCCCTCAAGACTCTATCACCCAAACTGAGTATAATCGCACTGTGGGCTTTCTCCATCGTGTTCTTCTATTTTGTTTCCAACTCCAATTGTCTATCCGAAGGGGTATTTGCAGGTATCACCACATTTCCTCCATTCAGGGCATCAACTATGCCCTGATGAACCAGTAATGCCCGCATCTTTACCCTCCATAGACCAAAATCGTTTTTACCATCGAATTCTCCAAATCAAACTTGGTATTCATCTTTCTTTCACTGGTTGATCAATTGACGATGATCAGCGGATCACAATCGATTACGCCTTGCGTGAATCAATCAAAGATCAACGATGATCTGCGGATTACAGTTGATCAATCTGTGTAATCGAATCCAGAGCCTTGCTCTGATACCAATTGAAAGAACAAGAAACAAGATGAACATAAACGATTCCACACGAATTGATTGATTAAGAACCGATTACATGAAGAAAATGAACAAACAGAAGCTTATCAAGGATATATGTGATTAATAGCGATTAATCACAGTTATAGCTTCTCAATTAACTAGCCGTTAACCCTCGATTAACAACCTAACAACCATTAACAACTAACTCACACTATTAACACATATAGCCCTTATAGTTTGAGCTTTAGTACTTCTGAAGCAAAATATACACCCTTACACTTCATAGAATTACAACATAAGTCCCTGTACTTTACTTAAACCTCGTACTTAAACTTGAGCACAACTTCTCACACATATCATATTCAAATATGTATAATAAATATCTTTTGTTTGATATACTATTTTTATAAATAAATGATGTATAAGTAAATCTTTTGAGTTTTAGGAAAAACTGATAAGACTAGATTCAAATAAGATAAAAATTCACAACAAATGCTAATACTCGCTTGCCTTTCAACCATTTTAAAGTCTCTATTTATCAATATATCATCACCACCTTAATATCAGTCATTGAAATAGTGTCATATACAAAGTCGTTACTTATAAATCATTTATATTTTTAATTAATTATATAATGTTAGAAATAAAGTTTATAGTTGTATTTTGACAAGAAAACATGAAAACACATGTTAGGTAGAAAGGGACTCTAGTTGATAAAGGCTTTCAAATAATGTATTATCGGTGCCCTTTTTCCTCTGACGCTATTCCTGTTCTTTGTTTCGGTCGTCAAGCCAAAATATCTCCATAATTAATAACACCAAATATTTGGGACCATCTCATCGCGTGCTTCATTTATGTACATTTTTAACTCGACCTTCTCTTTTCCATCATGAATTAATTATCAAAATGCCAAAAAGAACGACAAATTCCACTAGTAAATAACATCACACAAATCATAAAAATGCAAAATAAAAAGAACAACGGTTTATTAGACACCAGTCCAAGTTGACGTGTGGTATTTTACTTATTTCTTTTTTACATTGTCTAGAATATGTGAATCTAATGCCACATTTAAATACCTTTACACAAATCATAAAAATGTAACCACAAAAGCAACAATTCCCGATTTATTAGACACCAGTCCAAGTTAACGTGTTGGTAGTTTACATTCTGTTTACATTTTTTAAAATAAGTGAATCGATACTTTTTTAATAAAAGAGTTATTTATTTGGTTTATAAAAGCAATTCTAGATTTCTAGATATTTTTTTAGTATTAAAAACAACCACAAAAATGGCACTTAGATTGATTTGAACGAGTATACGAAGCCTTGAACCACGATTTACATCTCTAACCTTTTCACTAAAGTAGAATTTAAACATTTAACATTTTGAAAATTCACACGACAAAGACATTTCCTTGGAGATAATTATATAGTTAGGATGTTAACGAGAACTATCAAACACATAACACATTAAAAACAGAAAAAGCCAAAAAATAAGGACAAGATCGTATTTACATAATTATCCTTGTAAACATCAAAACTTCTTTCACCTATTTCCAAAGACTGGTAGAAATTTTTAAAAATAAATATTTCGTAACGCGTTATATCACAACGGAGACACAAGAAAGAAAATCTCCGTCGTTAAATAACGCGTCCTAAAACACTTATTTCCAAAAAAATTCAAAGACAACACAAGAAATAAAAGAAAACACAAAACCAAAACCACCAATCACACGCAGCAATCTCCCTCTTGGTCTTCGGGTTCGGGTTTGGGTTTCTTATTCAAGTCGGGTTTCTCCTGAAACCAACACGCCTTCAGCTCCGACCCGGGTCCAAGCGTACCACCGACATGCACCGACGTACAAGTCGTCTCAGCATCCACCCTCGCCCCCACCTCAATCGCCTTCTTCCTTATAGACGCCGCTGTCATCTCCCCCAAGGCCCCATCGGAGGCCAACAACTCCGGGAAGTTGAGCCTCGCCGTCGGCCCCCGGAGGTAGTACACGGCGGTGTCGTACGCCCTCGCCGCCGCGACCGGCGTACAGTACGACCCCAACCAAATCCTCGACCGCTTATTGGGCTCCCGTATCTCCGCCACCCACTTCCCCCACTTCCTCATACGGATCCCTTTATACGGCCTCCGATCGTTCTTCATCTTCTCCGGCGAACAATCCATCGATGATCGATGATGGATATGAATTATGCAATGATGTGTGTTTTTGTAAGAGGAAATTAAAGTGGAGATGAGAGCAAATTAAGTACCGACAGCCAGGGTATAAAGGTGATGGATGCATATATTATATATATAATATATGAATTGAAAAGGGTTCAAGTGGAGGCGATGGTTTTTATGGAGGTGGGGATGATTGTTTCAATATTTAGGTCTACAGACAGACAGATGAGTCATGAGTGTGCGTTGGTGGGGATGAGTGATTGAGTGAGGTGGGTAATTTATAATCTGATGTCATATAGGCATTGTGCATTCCTCGTGCTTTTGAGGATACGTCTTTTGTATGACGACTGGTTTTCTTAATGTGAAAATCAGCAGGCTCGTTGTATTTTTAAATGTGATATACGTGAAGGAAAATCATTAATATCATTATTACAACCGGGTGTTCATGTAACATAAATCACATAATGGTCGTGTATCACCTATCCTATCCCTTGTTGTCATGTATCATTGGTAATGATAATAAGAGTGATTTAAACTTGTATTGATAATCTCAGTCTTATATTTTTTATATTTGATTGTAAAATAATATTTTATAATTAGTTGATACCCGTTAGTTCATTATATGTTGGGTGTTAGATGTACCTATTCATGTGTTAAAATTAGCTTATGAAGGTTTAAAAACATGTCTAAGCGTCATATATCATATTACTGCTAAATGCATGAGTATCAACGACGGGACGTGCTTACGTAATTGTTTGTCGGAAGCATACTAAAAAGTACCACCGTATCGGAACTTCAATTTATTTTTAGGGTTTTGTTCTCTCTTTGGTTATCTATCGGTAAGTAAAATTAATACTTCCTAGAACTAGTCTTTTGAGAAAAGATTGTTGTTAAACTGTCCAGAAGCTTTTCCGACAACTAATTCATTTGTAATCCATCGATAATTCTTAAGATTAGACCCCTTACCAGATTCTCATTAGGTTTTTTGGGTGTTTGTACGAGGATTTACGGAGAGAACCCCGTCGGAAATCTGTCATCTGCAAATGACAAGACCAACAGTTGATGTGTAAAACCTTCTACAAATAGTAAATATGGTAAGATTTGGAGAATACTAGGTATGATTTACTAGAAAGTCAAATCAAATAATTTTGAGAATACTTGATGTTTATATGCCTTTACTATTTCGAATTAGTGGCTAAAGTTTAAGGCTTTATACGTTAAGAACATTTGTTCAGAAAGTAAAGTAGATTTCTTATGGTTGACCTTATGTCAACGAGAGACATCAAACTCGACAGTTGACTTCTATACGTTAATTTTCACTTTTCAGTGTGGAAGTCAAATTTTTATTCTTAGTGGTGCCAAAAAGTAATAGTGAGGTATTAAACCGGCTAGTTTTGTGTATTATTATCGTAAGATGGTCTAGTCATAAAACGTTTTAAAAAACTCTCAAGATGTTCATGCTCAAAATTTCTTTAGATAAACATATTTAATAGTCACCATCGTTGGTAATAAAAATCACTCCAAATTGGTTATTAATTAGTTTTCAACAAACGCATTTAAAATTAAAAAATAATTAAAGTGAGCGATGGATAGACAACTTGATATTAATCATAACTCATATGTTTAAAAAATAATCATAACTCATATGTTAAAACTAAAAAATAATTATAATAAAGTGAGCGATGGATGCACGACTTGATATTAATCATAACATTAGCATCTTTAAAATAATTAAATTCAAGTGTTTACAAACCTGACAATCCAAAATTGTTTATATAAAACATCATAAAAATTATTATTCCAACTTTTAAGTCGTAATCATAACGTTCATAGGGCATATCCAAACATCTTTTAGATACATTTTCTTCAATATACTGAACAAGATTCACTATATACATAGACACGTATGACGTATGTACATACACATTGAAAATGAAATCAAAAGAAAAATATAAAAAATAACACTCTCTGAATTTTGAAAGAATATATATTTCTTAATGCTTAAACAAATGCATCAAACCATGCTTAGTAGAAAAAATCTAAGTTTCACACAACATGTTTGAAAATCTATATTGATGAGACAAAAATAAAATAAAATCAAATAACTAAATAAACACATAAATCCATAAGTCCCATTACTAACAAGATTCTTACGATCAAAGGAACTCAAATCATGAAAACTTAATGGAAAATTTTGAAATTTAATGCGAGAGCTTAAGAAGAAGAAATTTGGACTCAAGAGTTAGGCAAACCGCCCCTTTGTCTAGACATCCGCTTGTTGACACGTTTTCGTCTATATCTTATCTAGTTGGTCCGAATATAAGTAACCGATCCTTGTTACAAGTTACAACTCCGTACGTTGTACATAGTGTAATATACGCACTAAAAAACTAATTCCGGACCCATCATGAAGTAATAATTTAACACTTGACGTATAACAACTCATTTGGGGCCAACCAAAGACTTGGTATTACTTTGTAGTTAGTTTTTTTAATGTTTATAATAAAGTAATTATAAAGTTAAGGGAAGGTCGGTCGATGGTCGGTGGATGGAAAGATACCAGTTTGTGACCGCACTTAATTAAACTTTGCAATAACCATAAATTAGCATCTATTGTTTTGTTCTTTCCCGTGTTGTCTTTATCATCCCCCAGGGGTAATATTGACCTTTACTACATACAATGACAATTTTTAAATAGATTATAAGATTTTGAATATAATAAGAATCAAGACTCGATCAAATCCGGTTATGTATGATTCTAAATTTTGTTTGCGGTATTCTAAAACAATATTTTCTTTTTTAATGATGACAAACATTTTTTTAAATCCAAATAAAATTAACCATAAAATACTAACGTTATGTTCCCGAGTTTAATAAACGGAAGAAGAGAAAAGAAGTGAAAGGAAATTAACGAGATAAAAAAAATGAAGAGAAAAAAAATTAAGGAGAGAAAGAAAAAGACATTTTTAATTTTCATGTTACAGAGTTCGAAAAAAATGAAAAGAAAATAAGAAGAGTAAAATGTCATTTTCGTCCCTGACGTTTTGATGAATTTACCATTTCAATCCAAAAACTTTTTTTTGTCATTTCAGTCACTGTAGTTACCAAATGTTGCAATTTACATTCACTCCACTAACTCCATTAAAATCTCCGTTAAATATTTAGTCTTTTTCAACACCTTAGTTATCCAATTAAAATAAAATAATCAATTAATATTTAATTAAAACAAAAAACATATGAAGCGACTGGTGAGACCGGACGTTCCGATTTAAGAGTTTCAATGAACTCTAAATTATTTTCTTCAATTGAGGTCTGCTATAACATTTCAATTGATATTAATGTTTTGTACGAAAGTGTACCGTTATTTGATTGATATCTATTGTCGTCATATTTTATTTGATTGAGGACTATTGTTATCATGTAATGTGACAATATCAAATCTCAATCAAACAAAGCATGATAACAGCAAACCTCAATCCCACAGTAGACCTCAATCGAATAAATATACGTGTTAGAACAAAATATGAAGATTAATTGAATCTTAAAAATATACCCCAATCGAACAAATGAGTTAGAGGTAATCAAATATTTTAAATCAAAGCGTTCGGTCTCATTAGTCGCTCGTATGTTTTTTTAATTTTAATTGAATATTAATTGATTAATTTGTTTAATTGGATAATTAGAGTTTTGAAAAATATTAAAATACCCTCATATTTAACGGAAATCTTAACGGAGTTAGTGAAGTGGATGAAAATGAAAACATTTGATAAACTACAGTGACTGAAATGGCAAAAAAAATTTGGATTGAAATAACAAATTCAACAAAACGTCAGTGACGAAAATGACATTTTACTCAAATAAGAATTTTATGTGCTTCATTGCTTTTCATTCTATTTCATGTCATTTTGAAAAGAAAGTTAGAAGGGAAAAATTTTAGAAAATTTTCTTTTATTTCTTTCAATCTCCTTTCTTTAAAAAACCTAGAAACACAAATCTTTTTTGTTTCCTTTTATTTCTCTTCTTAAAAAAACTCAAAAATACAATTATTTTTCACCTTCTATTCATTTTCTTTCAAGTAAATCAAAATCAAAATGCTAAAAAAACACAAAAACTGAATCAAAGGGCCGTTAACAATTTAGCTTCGTTTTGGTTTGACGGTTTGAATGTTCTGGACCTATATAATGAAAAAAGCATATGATATAATCAACAACAATCATGTGTTAACTTAAATCCTATCACTCAAGTAAAATATTAAAAATTACATTGCCCAAATTACGGTCTCATTTTGATGCCGTAAATCCTATCATTCAAGTATAAAGCGTATAAATTTACCATTTGATAAGGTTTGAATATTCCGAAACTATTATCAACATAATTTCAAAAGACAAACTGCGAAACAAACCGATAATCAATTTCATGATTTCAAACCGGATATATAAACACCTCTAGCATGCCAATTTAGTTCCTTGAATACAGTAGTTTTTTAAACCAGTTTACGAAAAAGTTTTGGCCCAAGTGATTTGATACAATAAATACGTAATCCCAGTGTTCTATATTTTGAAAATTAAAACATCATTAATATTATCGCCTATCAAATCAACTTGGAAAATGATTCTAACTAGATATTTTACTCATTGCGCGTTACCACAGCATCGTACGTGTCGTGATAAAATATAGACTACAATATATCAAGTCGTTTTCGAACTAAATTTACGACAATAAGTACAATAACTCGAATTTGTACCGTTGAAAGAAAGCGTATATTTGAACCGATGTTTATTCCAAAACAAATTTACGTCGAAACATAGACTAACAATTGTTCCGACTCGTTTCCAAATTAAATTTATATCAAAACGTAGAATAAATAAAAATGTATGCTTTCATAAAACAACTTACGTCGAAACATAGACGTATGTCAAATATAGACAGTCTTACACCATATATAAAGTTAAAAATGTAAATATTTTATATTTGACCCGAACTGTTTTGGGTTAAGGACCGGGTTATGTTTTAAATTTGTAAAGAACTGTATGTGATAAAAATGAAGAAAAAATAAAAAGAGAAAAAAAAAGCCTCCTAACAATCAAACCCAAGTCTTATGTTAAAAGAAGATAGACTAAACCACTAAACCAATAAGTAAGATATAAACGAGACAAAAATTAAAGAAACTTTATATGACAACTATTGACTTAATAAAAAATATGAAAATTCTCACCGACCTTAATAATTGTGTAGTAGTATAATAAATCCTCTAAATTCACACCTCTAGATTTTGTTAGTACAAATGATAACTAAAAACATAATTTGCCTAATATACATACAACACATACGTATCAACCTTTAAAAAAATAAAATTTTGACTACACTTTAAGGTGCCATATCATATCATATATTAATTAACTTTTATTGTTTTACGTAAAAAAAAGTTCATCAAAACAAAGTGCCCTAGTTTTGGGCAATTGAAGTTTCAATGTATAAATTTGACTACACTTTAAGGTCTCTTCTTATCTACAATATAATCAACGACTTGGCTTCCTTTACTTGTGTAAGACATAAAATTATATAAGACATTGTTTGTCTAAAAAAATGCAAGTATTTTGCTTCCGAGTTCCGACATACTTTATTACATATTCTAATACTTTTTTATGTACATCTCATAGTAAAGGCGTGCTTAATTAATATAATTAGTTGTAGCTATGACGTATCTATGAGATATGAGTTGTAGTTTTCTCTTGTCTAAAATTAAATTAATTTAGTTATAGTTGTAACGGGTGGAAATATTAGTAAAACGACATAAAAATACACATAAAATCACAATATTTTTATAAGTTATACATGTCAAGGTTAAACGTTAAATATATAACCGTGAAAGCAATCTCGGTCAAGGAAGGTTAAGACTGCGCCTCACAAATGGGTAGCAAGAGGAATTTTGAGTTGGGAACCATAAGATATTTGTATACGTTGCTTTAGATGAGATATAAAGACAGACTTATAACCACCTTATCATCCACATATTTATAATTGCTTACTATAAATCTCACAGTTCTATATCATATATGTTACTAATTATATATTAACTTTCTTATGCATCATGAGTTGTCCCTTTAGCTTTAGTGATTTGTATTCACTATTGGTTTTTTTATCTTTAGTTTTTTTTTTAACTTTTAATCCTAATATTATTACATATTTTATAATTAACCCTATATTTTTTCACTTTCAACTTTGGTCCCCTATACTTTTAATCTTTCACAAATATTTCATTTACGCTTCGGTCTAAATTTTACGAGTTAACACGTCGCAATGTACGCATATGGTTCAACGTTTATTTTTGTTGTTTAATGGCCCAGTCAGTACGCGTGAGTCCGAGATCGACTTATTTATTATTTTTTAATGTTTGACGTTTCACGTGTGTAGTTTAACGTTTTTACGTTTCCTTTACGTTCGGGTTTAATTTTTTTGTTTTTATTTCTTTTTTATTGTGAGTATTTTAGTGTTGGTGGTTGTTGACAGTGGCATGACATTGGTGCTACTTGGCACAGATTTACGCTCCCCATCGCAACGCGGGGGGCATAATACTGGTTTGTAATTATGTCCCAAGTATACAAACATAACATATATAAAAACAACAAAATAAACATACCCGGAAATAATTTCACTTTATAAGTAGTGTTTGGGAGAAATATGTATAATACATGAAAAATACAAATCCTAATATGCTACAAAATTACCTAATATTAAAAAACCAAATTTGATGTGACATGATGAATAGTAAGGGGCAATTTTGGTATTTCACATCCCCTTCTTCTTCAACTTCTCATCTTCATCCTTTCAATCCTCAGGGTTCTTTCCCTCTTCCCCGACCCCTCTTCCCCGACCCCTCTTCCCCGTCCACCGCCGGCACCTGCACCGTCCACATCTTTCATCGTCGTAAGCACCGGAGGAGCCCTCTAACCCGTCCACCACCGCTGCCTGCACCGTCCTCATCTTTTATTGTCGCAACCACCGAAGGAGCGACGGGGTTCTTGGTTATGTGACGATGGAGATGGAGATTAGATGGTGGGTGGTCGCCACCATGCAGGCGGTTCATGCGCTTGCTCGCGGTTCTTCGCCTAGGTACAGACAACCAGGCCGTTGGCCTCCCTTCGACTATGGTTCTAGGGTTCCGGTGGTGGTTACCATTTTGATGGGGGCGATGGTCAACCGACGGTGGTTTGGGTCATCCGTGCTTTACTTTCCAAACCCTAGGCTACTCGCCACCGCCATTGTTGTACTTTTCAGGTACACGTCGCCTCCATTGCTGCCGGAGATGCGTACGGTCAGTTGTGCTTTGTTTTCCAAACCCTAGGCGGTGATGGTTGGTCGGCGATGGTGTGGGTGCGCCCGATACCGCCATTGCAGCCGGAGTTGCCTACGACCATCCCTGCTCCGTTTTCTCAAACCCTACCAACGATGGTTGGTTGGCAGGTGCCGTCGACTCTCGGTATGCCCTACATGTACAGTACTAGGTGACAATGTTCTGGTTCTTCATGTACGGTGTTCGTTTTTTGATTCTTACAGATCTCTAATGTTTGATGTTGATTTGGGTATTACATGTTGCTTTATTTTGGGTTGTTTGTTAGCTGTGATGATCCAACCACAACCATGTTGCTGTCCTAGC
>BJCO01362794.1:0-15703 GCA_018326465.1 Flaveria floridana
ATGTTAATGTGTTTCTGATGTATGATTTGTATGTTGAAACACATTTGTTGGTTTGTTTGATAATGACAAGCATCATATTTTCTTGCATTAATTCTTAATGCACTTTGTTGACTCAAACATGATTGATCTCTGGATGACAGAAAATCATCCTCTTCCGTAATAAAGGCCTTTTCCACAGAATGGGTTTCGGATGGAAATTTGTAAGCCTCAATGACTTGAGGTCCACTCAAGTTTCTGCTTCTCTCATCCAGTTCAAGAGCTTCAATCTTTGCTATCATGATGTCTAAGCTTGTGCTCTCCAGATCAAGTGTGTTTTTCATCATGGTCACATTTTTCTTTCAGCTTTCAGGAAGACTGTGCAGCATCTTCTTGTTCATCTTTTTTTCTTTGTATGTGACCCCCATTATCTCCAGATCATTTACCAGTTGGACGGAAGTATGAAGTTGTTTTGAGATAGATTCTCCTTTGGTATGATGGAAGGTTTCATATTGATTAATCAGTTTGTCTTTATTAATCTTAGTAACCTCACTGCTCCCATCACACATGATCTGAAGTGCATCCCATACACCTTTTGCAGTGTTGTATATCTCTAATCTTTTGAGTACATCCATCTTCAAAGCCTGAGTTAGTATGGAGAGGATTTAAGATCAATCTTAATCTTCTTATAATCATCATCATCAAGATTAAGATTTGGATCCTCAATGTGGATTCTGACTGTCTTATACTCTGCAGCTTGGTCAGCATTCAGAGAGACTGGAATGTAAGGCCCTTAACATATTGATATCCAATAGTCTGGATCTACACCTGTAATATAGTTCCTAAACCTGATTTTCCATTGCTTAAACTCAAATTTGTGTTTAAGCATTGGAGGTTTAGAAGCATGACCAAGTTTAGAAAAGTTAATAGAATCTATGGTTTATAAACTAATTTTAGATTGTTTGAATATGGTTTAGATTGATTTTATATCCAAGAGTCCAAACAGTCCATGGTTTCAGTAATCAGTTTATGTGATGAGTTCTATGAAAAGGAGTCACCAGGTTCTTCTTATAGTAACAGTTCCTTTTTGTTTCTGTTTTGGTTATTTTTTATGTTTTTGTTTGTGTTCAATCACAGATCTAAAAAATACTTATGATTTTCAGTATGTTCCTGTAGTAGAAAAATGACAGAAGATGAAGTTTTTTTAGGTTTTTACAGCTGCATGCTCAATAACAACCAAGATTTGTTAATAAGCAACTCAATCACCAGATCAATTGATTTTCAGCCAAGATCTGATCAGATCTTAAGTTGAATCCGAGAGCCAAAGCTCTAATACCAATTGACTGGGTCCGAGAATGATATTCTCTATTGATGTGAAGTCAACAAGGATCGAATATGGTGTTAAGTCAGTGATTAAGTAGCGGAAATACTGAATCAAAGAACATTAAATGCTGTAAATGTACTCATAAAGCTTGTATATTGATTGTAGAACAAACAAGTTAAAATGGGTTCTATGGTTATCAAGAACAATGAAAAGTCAACCTCAGAACCTCGTAACTTGAGTACTAGGCATCTTTATGAGTGAAAACTTACATATGATAGATATTCTATTCTATTTATAGGCTGACATAAAGCCTGTACAAAATGATTAATCTACCCTGACATCTCTATAGAATGCTAGTCTAAGTACAAAAGGTCTTCAGCCGCATTAGTTGTTGAACATCCGTGTAACTAATGCGGATGCCTTGGCTTCATCAGCATTTCTTTATTCTTCATCAGCATTAAGTGTTTGGTCATCAGCATTAACTTATGCGGATGAGCAAACACTTGGTAGCATTTCTCTTTGTGCATCCGCATTAACAATTGCGGATGAACAAATACTTAACAACATTTGTTCTAAAGCGTCCGCATTAACCAATGTAGATGAACAAATACTTGCAGCATTTGTTCTTAGCTATCTGCATTTGTTTATACAGAAGAACAAACACTTGTCAGTATTTGTTTCTTGGTCATCTACACAGACAAATGCGGATAGCCAACACTCGTCTTCTTTTCTTCACCTGCATGTCTTTTTGGACTTGTGGGAATCTACCAACAGAACAACCATCATCCATCACTTGAATTGGTATGTATGATCATTTAAGGGTCCAACATATTTCCTAATTTAAATACAATCAATTATGCTTACATTACTTTCTTGAAATTTAATTTCAACATATCTTCTAAAATATTATTAATATATAAATTGTAAAAAATTATTCTTTCCTAATTTAAATACATTCAATTTAATTTCCTTGATTTTCTCGAATTTTATATTTCGAGATATATTCTAAACGTCAAAATTTATATGCGTTACCTTACCTTATATATATTTTAAAAAGATTTCCATTGTTTATTTGTATTACAGCTTTAGTGTCTGCATTTTCTTACTCTAAATGTTTGTCATTCAACTTTTATTTTCATTACTTCCTTCTTTCCAAAAGACACATTTAACGCTTTCTTAATCTTTTGTTAATAAATTAATGCTTCGTCTGATATAACTTTGATCAAAGATCTGGATGTCAAGGTTCGCAAATTTACCATCCAGGTTCGTGTATCAGGCTATGAAGATAGCAGAGTAAACATAACCGAAATGACATATTCTCCATTGAAATGATTGTTATTGATAAAGAGGTACCGTCCAAAACATCCCATATTTTATTTAAATAAATTCACTTATTCCAAACTCAAAATTTATGCTAATAATAGTTTTTCCAGGGAAGTAATATGCACTTAAGTTCTGTTAATATGTTTTTCTACCGGTTTGAAAAACTTCTTGAGGAAGATGTGTTCTTGAAGATTATTAATCCGACTTTGGGTAAAAATAAAAATGACTTCAAGTACGTCAATAGTCCGCACAAAATCTGCTTTCTTTACCACACAAAAATCAGAAGATTCAAGAGAATTTTGATGATCGTTATGGATTGTCATTTACTTCATTTGAAGTCATTTTAACGGGAGACGCTCCACAGAATGTAAATATCGCTACGTGTCTTTAAATTATTAAAAGTTTTCAACGATAAAGTTACTAAAATACTTTGCATTGTGCTAACGTAATAATTGTTTTTGCAAATGTTATTGCATTGGTTTTAAGGATTTTCGATGAGGCTGTTACTGTTGGAAAGATGGGAAAGGAATCTCACAGGAGAACAATGGAGATACAGGAGTTAGTGTATGATATGTTTTACAACAAAATTTATTTCATAAAGATTTAAAGCCATTTAAATATTTATTTTTACAATTGTAGGAACAAAACAAGTTATGTCACATTATGGGATGAATACGCACGTCAGTTTGCTCAATACATTTCAACGAATACAGATGTGTTAATTGTTCTCATTCTACAGTTTGGAAGACTTTGTGGTTTGATGGTAAAAAACTTTAAAATATAACATTTTATTGAAATATTGTTTTGCTGTAGATTCTTTTGTTTAGTTCTTATTTAATATTCTTATCTTTATTTATAGGTAAACCCTACGTTTCTACTAATAATGGTATAAGTAGGGTTTTTATTAACAGAAATACGTATGAAATTAATTCCTTTAATGATCAGTAAGTCACTTATATAATTTTCTATAGCAGTTTTTTATACATAGCCAATACTAATACTTTTTTTTCACTCTTTCATAATGTCTGGCCTTTGTGTAAATGATGTTTCATCTGCTTTAGGCCGTCCAAGTTCATCTTTATTCTCCTGTTATGGTAGTTTCAAGGTAAACTATTACTACATTTTAAACTTTTATAATAGAAGTATTTGGAGGTATACTTGAATTAAACATGCAATCATAGTTGGCGCCTTTAATATAATTGTTGGCTGTGAATTGTTATATTTTATTTCAGGGTGGTTATTCAAGGTTGTTTCCCGATAAATTTTATGATTTGGTTGACAAGAAATTTTCTTTCTAAGATTGATATTAAGAAATATACCCCGAAATCATTCAGAACTAGAAGGACAAAAATATTTTTAGGAGAGAGCCATACTAGCACCTACAAATGAACACTCGAAGATATTAATGATTGTTTACTTGTATTAATATCTGGAGACGAAATAGAGTATCTCAGCAGTAATAGTCTTTGCAGGTCAGATAATGTTCATGATAATTTTGACGAGAATTAAATTATCAGGTATACCAAATCATAAATTAGTTTTGAAGGTTGGTGTTCTTGTGATGTTAAGAAATATTGATCAAAAAATGGTTTATGTAATGGAACAAGATTAAAGATTATCTATCTAGGCAATCGTGTTATAGAAGCAGAAATCATCTGAGGAAGCAACATTGGAAATCATACTTTTATTCCAAGACTTAGTTTAAGTCCTTCAGACAAAAATCCGGTTCAAGTTTAAAAGAATACAATTCCCATTGGCTTTTTGTTTTGCTATGACAATTAACAAAAGCCAAGGTCAATCGCTTTATAAATTGGTTTATACCGTAAAAGTCCAATCTTCACTCACAGTCAATTATATGTCGATTTATCCCGAGTAAAAAGCAGATATGGATGAAACTATTAATTCTTGACATATATGGGAACCTTACAAACATAATAAAGAACGTCGTATATAAAAATATCTTTGCCAATTTGTAGTTTTTTAGAGGTTTGTTGTTTTTGTAAGCATTTTATGAAAAATATTTCCTTATTTTACTTTTAATAATAAATATTAACCTCACGTGCTCATTACAACTTGAAAAGTCACTTCTGCTTGGTAGGAAAAAACCTTTAGTGACGCCTTTCATTTACTACCCGTGTAGCACATGGGTTTATAAGCTAGTGATAAAAATACAAAAAAAAAATATTATTTAATTGAAAACGAGTGAGAAAAGTTAGAGGGTTTTAGTGTAATTATAAGGATGTGGATGGGGGATGGATTGTGAATGCTCTTGAAAATCACTTTTCATTTTCGGGAATGGAAAATTATATATCCAGTCCAAATATTTGAGTAAGTGTTAGTTATTAGGTCAAGCAACTTTTAAGATGAGGGGTTAAGTTCTCTTCATGTGATTTGACATGTGAAGGTAGTTTTTTGAAGTTCATCTTTACAATGTAATCCTTAATTGTTGATTGACATAAACACACTACTTTACCTTATTTCTTCTTTCTCTGACCATCGGCATTATTTGTGAACTGGTATTGAAGGACAATGGTATGGCATATTTTAGGTAGCAAAACTGAACACGATGAACACTAACTTTATGGCAATGATACAACAACTCTTAAATTTTTGAATTTTAGATATGAATTTATACTTAACCTTTTGCATTATGGTCTTTAGGTGGGCAACGAAAGTTGTTTTCAATTAGGTTGCATCATAATGATGTTTTTTGGAACTTTTTTGGCTGTAGGCATGTTTATGGTAGAGTACACTATGTTGATTTTCTTGATATTAAGAATTTCTATGTACATGAACTTAATTGGATTAGGCAGAAAGTAAAGACATGTAAAGAGGATAAACCATGTAATTATCATTTATTTTTCCTAGGGGTTATTTAGATTTCAGATTACAATCACTAAGGAATGATTAGGATGTTATCAATCTAATTCCACATATAGCAAATAAGAAACTTATAAGCGTTTAAGTTGAACTTGGTGAGCATAAGGACCTATTTCACTTGACCCCAATCTACCAAAGCTGTAATTGTAGACTTAGAATATGTTGGGACAAAAAGGGATAGAATTATTAAAAGAAAGCCCTAAAAGAGACAACTTTAGGAATGGCCTAAAGAATGTCATAAAAACAAGATGGAGAACGTCAAAAAGAGGTTGGTGGACATCAAAAAATAGAGAGGGGAACATCAAAAAGATATTGGTGGACATAAAAAAACATAGGGAACATGAAGAAGAGGTTAGTGGACATTAACAATAGGGTGGTGGACAACAAGAAGAGGAATCTGGACAATAAGAACAAGGTAGGAGACTTGATCAACAAGGTAAAAGGAAGGTGACTGCTTTAGAGTCACTGCATGGGTTTGAGTTTTGATGGTGTGGACTTTGATACGTAGTTAAAAATGGTAATAATTGGTTAATGATTGCACTGCCTAAAAAACGAGTAGGCAACATATATATACAACAAATATTTATATATACATAGTGAAAGAATAAGAAAGTGACAAATATATACATGAAGTTTTAGTTAAATATTATTTTTGTCTAACATCCCCCCTCAAGTGGAACGATGGCGGACCAAGTCATAGCATCGAGCAAAAAAAATTCAAACTGCGATCGAGAGAGACTTTTAGTGAATGTATCCGCAACCTGAAGCTTAGTTGGTAAAAATTTGGTGTACAACTTTCCGGAAGTAACCAGTTCCCAGACAAAGTGGTAGTCAAGTTCGATATGCTTTGCCCTTTTATGTGACACGGGATTTTTAGTAAGGAAGAGAGCACTTTCGTTATCGTAAAGCAAGGTCGGGCGATCAGGTGGGAGAGCACATAGTTCATGTAATAGATTAGTGATCCAAACAATTTCAGTTGTAGTGTTAGCAATGGCCCGGTACTCGGATTCACAACTTGATCTGGAAACGGTAGGTTGCTTCTTAGGACTCCAAGACACGAGATTTCCCCAGATAAATTTGGAGGAACACAGGTGCAACAATGAGTTTCAATGCATCTGGCCCGTCAGCATCAGAATATCCAAGAAATGAATTTTTGGAGGATTTGGAGAATGTAAGACCTTAGGCAAGAGTGCCTTTGACATATCGAAGAATGCATTTGACACTTTGAAAATGTTTTATGGTTGGGGCTTAAAGGAATTGGCTAACTTGGTTTACGACAAATGAAAGATCAGGTCGTGTGATGGTTATGTACTGAAGAGCTCCCATAAGAGACCGATAGTGTGTGGGATCCTCATATGGCTCACCAGTTGTAGAGAAGGACTCATTAGTAGACAACGGGGTATGTATAGGCTTAGATTCAAGCATCGATGCATTTTCAAGTATTTCACGAGCGTACTTAGATTAACTGAGAAATAAACCATTATTTGTGTATATGACTTCAAGTCTAAGAAAATAATTTAGACGACCTAGATATTTGATGGCAAACTCATTATGTAGCCGAGTAATAAATGATGTCACAACATTCTCTTGATTTCTAGTAAGAATTAGAACATCCATATACAGTAAGAGATACATAATGCATGTATCTCGTTTAAAGATAAATAATGATGTGTCAGCCCGGTTGCAAGTAAACCCATTTTGAAGAAGAAAAGTGCTTAGTCGCTGAAACCAAGCCCTTGGTGCTTGTTTGAGGCCATATAAGGCTTTGTTTAAGCGACAAACATGATCATGGAACTTAGGATCAATGAAGCCCGATGGTTGTTCCATGTAAACAATTTCATTCAGATGCCCATATAAGAAGGCATTGTTTATGTCAAGTTGATGGATCTCCTAATTATTTATAACTATTAGAGAGAGAACAACCCGAATGGTAGAAGCTTTGAAAATAGAACTAAACATGTGAGAGTAGTCAAGGATGGGTATTTGGCTATATCCTCGCGTAACAAGGCGGGCTTCGTAACGATCAACAGACCCATCCGAATGAAGCTTTGTACAAAATAACCATTTGGACCCGACAACATTGTTAGTTATCGGTCTAGGTACTAACGACCAAGTATTATTATTACGAAGGGCAGTTAACTCTTTATACAATGCCTCTAACCAATGTGGATGTTTAGCCGCAAACTTAGATCCTTTAGGGTCTTAGCTAGAAAACAGAGCCGAGTAGAGAGAGTGAGACTATGTATGAGCAAAATCAGCCCTATGCTTTGATTTAAAAAGTCCAGCTTTGGCTCGAGTTACCATTGGATGGGTAGGCATGGTTTCATTGGGAAGTGTTGAGTGGGGTTTAAGTATGGAAGCGATGGGTTCATTAGTAAGCTCAGTGGTAGGCTCTAGTTGAGGCTCGGTTAGAGGTGAATTAGAAGTCTCGACAGCAACGTCTGAAGGGGTGGTGGAGGGTGGACAAGGATCAATTATGGGGGAGTGGGTTGGCATAGTTTGAGGCTTAATTAAACTCTCATTGGGCGATTCGATTGGAGCTGGTGAACTGAGCCTAGTTGTCTTAAAGGTTTCACAATACGTGGCGATTAATAGGGAAGGTTTAGGTGGCAAGGTAGTTGTTGGTGGGGGATGGTTGATTGCGGGGCATTTTCCAGAAAGGTATGTAATGGTAGAAGGCTTATATCACACCAAGAGTGACCATTTTTAAAAGGAAGTGTATTTTCCTCAAACCGCACATGACGTGTTATGTAGACACGTGAGGTGGCCGAGTCAAGACATTTAAATCCCTTATATCGAGAGAAATATCCCATGAATATACATGGCATGCTACGAGGAGATAGTTTGTGAGCCGAATAATCTCGCACATAAGGGTATACACGAAAAGCAAACACACAAAAATTTTTATAGACAGGTTGGCTATGAAATAGAAGTTCAAACGATGACTTATTTTCTAGAACTTTGGTGGGTAAACGGTTGATAACATATACGGCCGAGCTGAAAGCTTCAACCCAATAGACGGGAGGGACATGTCCATTAAAAAGCATTGCTAACCCTGTTTCAGTGACATGCCGTTGTTTCCGTTCTACCTGATCGTTCTGTTGTGGAGTATGTGGACACGATAAATGGTGAAATGTGTCATTGTTCTCAAATAGTTTTGAAACATGTTGATTGAAAAACTCGGTACCACCATCACTTTGAAACACCTTGATTTTACGTGAGGATTGATTTTGAATAAAATTCATAAAGGTGTTTAGTATGGCATAAAATCCACATTTAGTTTTTAAAGTATAGAACCATGTGAACTGGGAGAGATCATCCACGAATATAACATAATATCGATATCCATCAAGCGATGTCACCGGAGATGGACCCCATAAGTCACAATGAACCAAGTCTTGAGGTTGGAGTGCCTATTGTTCATTAATTTCAAATGAAAGACGGTGTCCTTTTGACATTTCACACGAGGAACATATAGCCGGTATCGAGAGAACCGAAGTAACAGATAAAGATCCCATTTAATTTAAAAGTAAAATGGTACCAAAGGACACGTGACCCAATCTCAAGTGCCAAAGTTCAAAGGATGCTTTGAGTTGAGATCTGGAATATGCAACAAAAGCTTGGGGACTAGCTTCGAACACGTATAATCCTCCTTCATGCCGACCCTGGCTAGAACCTGTTTCGTCCTTCGATCCTGAATATAACAGTATGATTGAGAAAATAGGACGTCCAAAGAATTGTCAGTAGTGAGTATGCTAATGGACAATAAATTTTTCATTAAGTGAGGGACCACCAAAACATCCTTAAGATGAATTTGATTAGCAACAGTGGTAGTGCTAACATGTGAAATAGGAAGGAATTTACCATTGCTAAAGGTTACAGTAGCATTACACGGGTAATGAGAGGAATTTTTTAAGTTGTCTGTAAGGCCCCGTTCTCAGGACACTTACAGTTGGACAATCACCACATCATTACATATATATTACATAATTCATAAAATAAGCAGCAGAAGTAAGTTAACAAAAACATTCATTTTATTGATAAATACTGTTGTTAAGCAATACAACATTGTTAAATTACAAAAGAGGCATCTTTCATTTTCATTACAAAACAACAATATTATTATGTGTGAATGGATGCCAGTCTTGCCCTGCCGAGTAGCCTACCCGTGTGCCATCCTCAGCAACATTACCTGCCAACTGAAAAATGCATAAAAGTCAGCGTTGCTGAGTGAGTTCTACTTTTGTAAGTATTAAAATACTTTATACGGTTCATATAACAAAATACTCTTTCTTAACAAAATATTTTCTTTACTTTTGTACGTGAGCATTCATCGTACATACAACAAGGCATAACCTTATTCATCATTCATTATCGCACGTATTCGTTCATTTCGTACTTCATCATTATCTTACGTATTTGTTCGTTTCGTACTTTATCATTATCTTTCACTATTTCTATATCCTGTCAAAACTTTACCCCCCATCGTGGCCCAAAGCCACCATTCCAGGCACAAAGCCTTATCATTTCCTAGCACAAAGCCACTTCATATCCAGGCATAAAGCCTCATTATTTCCGTGGAAAACTGACAAGGATACCGTTTTGTACTATGGATCAACCACCAAGATTGATTCCCCTGTGTGCGAACCCTCATGGGTTAGCCAAAAGCCATGCTACAATACACACAGTTGAGGTGACAACTCTCATGAGTTGTGATCCTCCTTTCATTCTGCTTGCAAGCCTTTTCTTTAATTCGTTCTTTATGTTCCACTTTCATTATCATTAATCTTATCTCTTTTTTTAATGATAATACTTTACGTTTATGATTATAAACACACCACATAAATTCACACATGAATATATATAAGGAACATAAGAACTGAAAATAACCATGCATAAAATAGGAACATATAAGCTTTAAGTCAAACTAGGGTAAAAACCCTAAAATTATGATCTTTCTAAAAATCTCAGAAAAATTCTAAGTGTTCTAGGCATTTCAGCACTATGCAGGCGCATGAGGCCTGTTTAGGCATTTCAGCACTACTTGGGCGCATGGACTTTAACACTTAGACATTTTCAGCCTAATTCTAGCCGTTTCTACTGTTCGGGTGCATGAGCCTATAACTAGGCGCCTGATTAAACATGTTGGGTGCATGAGCACTATTGGGGCGCATGACCCCACACTTAGGCGTCTGGCCAAATACTCTAGGCGCATGATCTACTGTTCAGGCGCATGAGCCTATACTTAGTCATTCTAAGGCATAAAAGTGGGCGCATGGGTTACTGTTTGGGCGCATAAACATTACTTAAACTTTTCTAAGGCAAATTCCAGGCGAATGGGCCCTGTTTGGGTGCATGACCACCTACTTACATATTTCTAAGTTGTTTTCAACCCCAAACATCATTTTAGCCTGTTCTAAGCTTGTTACACCCATTCTAAACCTCAAACAAGCATTTTCTACCATAATACATCAACATACAAACATGAACACATACGTTTATATATACCACAATTATAAAATCTTTTGTACATACATTTTCAGCCCCAAAAGGTTGTAAAACAAGTAAAAAACGGGGTCAAGAAACTCATTTTTTGTAGCAAACAAGCAAAACTCTTCCAACCTGAAGATCAAGTATAGGTTGGACTCACCTTAGATTAGTTTATGTGTATATTTCTATGTAATAGGATTAATGTTAGTTTTCTTTTGTAAGTTGATTTATTTAGTTTATTTCATTTTGTAGTCCAGCGAAACTATGAGCGAAACTGTAGTTTCGCTCACAGTCAGCTGTTAGTTTACCCGGTGAAACTGTTGATTCTGCCGGGCAAAACTATAGTTTTGGTAGCACAGTTTCGCAGACAGCGAAACTGTCTGCGAAACTAAGACTACTATATACAGAAATATTCTTGTTCATTGTTTGGTATCCTTGCAAGAAACCCTAATCGATTATTTGTGTTGCAAGTGCCTTTTGTAAGCTGTTTCTCACTGATTATATTGAGCTTATCTTATTTTGATCATATTGTTGCTTTATGGATCACATTTGAATACATTTTGGTCATTATTGTTCATCTAAATCATTGTGTGTGTTGTTATTTCTGGTATTGAACGATTCAAACCTTCATTTGTACTGATAATCGATCATATGGACCAACACAACCTTGCTTGTACACGGGTTCAAACACCTAAATCAACGAAGAACACACAAACCCGAATACACATAAACACATAGAAACATGTAAAACTAGGTTACATGGTCGAACACCAAGTAAAACCGAACTAATTATACAAAAATTCACTTACCAAGACCAAATCAGCTATTTCTCTCTCTAGAACCAATAAACACACTCATCTTCTTCTTCTCCTTTTTCGGTCAACAAAAGCAGATGGGATGGTATATATGGGCGGCTATACTTTAAATATTATTACAATATTTAACTTTTGTACCTTTTATATTTTGCTCTCCTCCACTTTGTTTTCTTTTCTATTCTTACAAAATACTTTTCTTTTCCTTTTTCTTATTTCCTTTCTTTCTTTTATTTTAGACAATAATTTCCGGGTGTTACAAGTCCACCCCCCTTAAAGAGGTTTCGTCCTCAAAACCCGTCACTCTTCGAATAACTATGGGTAATCCTGTATCATCTCCTCTTCCGTCTTCCAAGTAGACTCAGAACCCTTTCGGTGTTTCCACTGCACACGCACAAGTGGAACCACTTTATTCCTCAATCTCTTCTCCTTTCGGTCAATGATTGCCAATGGTTGCTCTACATAATTGATTGTTCATCCACCTCGATATCCTCCAGTGGGACAATCATGTCTTCATCGGCTAAACACTTACTCAGATGAGATACATGAAATGTCGGATTAATTTCACTTAACTCATCAGGCAATTCTAATCGATAGGCCACATCTCCTACACGTGCGATGGTTTGGAAAGGTCCTATATACCTCGGGCTCAGCTTACCCTTTTCCTGAACCGAATAATTCCCTTCCAAAGTGAGACCTTCAACATAACTTGGTCGCCCACCTTGAATTCGATCGGTTTACGCCTCTTGTCGGCGTACGAATTTTGTCTATCCTTCGCCGCTTTCATGAAGGCTTTGATCCTTTCTAAATTTTTAGTTGTAGCCTCGATCACCTCAAGGCTTCCTAATTCTTTCTGCCCGATGTCACCCCAACACATGGGTGTCCTACATCTCCTACCGTATAGCATCTCATATGGTGGCGTACCAATGCTGGCATGATAACTATTGTTGTATGAGAATTCAGCTAATGATAAGTCATCATCCCAACTTCCTCCAAAGTCAATTACGCATGCTTGAAGCATATCCTCTGAATCATCCTCTCAGACTAACCATCTGTCTGAGGATGATAAATCGTGCTAATGTGTAGTCTCGTCCCCATCGCATCATGAAATCTCTTCCAAAACTTCGATGTAAACCAAGTGTCACGATCAGACACAATAGACACTGGTACACCATGACGAGCTACAATCTCCTTGACGAACAGATCTGCCAGTCTCTCGGATGAATACGTCTCGCGGATCGGTAGGAAGTGAGCACTCTTTTTCAGACGATCAACTATCACCCAAATGGTATCGTGCCCCCTCGCCGTGCGGGGTAACTTCGTAATGAAGTCCATGGTGATGTGTTCCCACTTCCACTCAGGTATATCCAACGGTTGGATCTTCCTGTATAGTTTCTAACGTTCTGCCTTTACTTGCAAACAAGTAAGCCACTTGCTCACGTACTCTGCTACGTCACGCTTCATTCCTTACCACCAATAATCTTCTTCATATCCTAATACATCTTCGTGGCACCGGGATGAATCGAGTATCGAGTCTTATGAGCTTCATCCATGATTCGCCCCCGTAGGTCTCCATAACTAGGGATCCACATCTATCCATTTCGGGTTCTAACACCGAGAGTGTTTTCATCAAATTCTGCAACTAGACCCTTCATTCGCTCAGAATTTAGGTGATCTTCTTACGCCTCATCTTGAAATTCTTTCACCTGGGTCATCATGTCAGCGGTCATAACCAACTAATAAGCCTTCACCTAAATCGGCTCAGGTCTTTCCTTTCGGCTAAGGGCATCGGCCACAACGTTGGCCTTACCCGGATGATAATGGATATCACAGTCATAATCTTTGATGAGCTCTAACCACCTCCTCTGTCTCATGTTGAGATCCTTTTGCTCAAAGAAATACTTTAAGCTCTTGTGGTCTGTGAAGATGGTGCACTTTGTCCCATATATGTAGTGCCTCCAAATCTTCAATATGAATACCACAGCCGCTAGCTCCAAGTCATGGGTAGGGTAGTTGACTTCGTGGGTTTTCAGCGTCGGGATGCGTAGGCTATTACCATTCCACATTGCATCAACACGCAAGCTAGCCCCGAATAAGAAGCATCTGAATATACCACTAAGTCTTCACTCCCTTCAGGTAATGTCAAGGCAATAGCTTGAGTCAATCTCATCTTCACCTCCTCAAAAGCATTCTCTTGCGTTTGACCCCATACGAACTTCACGTCTTTACGAGTCAACTTAGTCAACAGAGAAGCTATCATGAAGAAGTATTGGATAAATCTCCTGTAATAACCCGCCAATCCCAAGAAACTGTACATCTCAGATGACGCCTTTAGAGACTTCCATTGCATCACTGCCTCAACCTTTGTTGGGTCCACCATGATTCCTTCAGCATTAACAACATGACCTAAAAACTGAACCTCATGTAACCAAAAAGCACACTTAGAGAACGTAGCATACAACTTCTCTTTTCTAAGTATCTCTAACACCTCGCGTATGTGACCGACATTTTCTTTCTCACTTCTAGAATAAATCAGGATATCATCAATAAACACAATCACTAATTTATCTAACATTGGCCGACACACTCGGTTAATCAAATCCATGAAGGCAGCTGACATGTTAGTTAGACCAAAAGACATGACAAGAACCTCATAGTGTCCATAACGCGTGCGAAAAGCTATCTTTGGAATATCCTGCTCCTTCACCTTCAGCTGATGGTAACCAGATCGAAGATCTATCCTTGAGAACCAACTGGCACCTTGGAGCTGATCAAACAAGTCATTAATCCTCTGTTAGGACCGTTAGGACTGAGTACGAACTGGTACTAACCGAAACTACGTGAAACCAGATCAAATAATGCGGAATCCTATTTGATTGGTGATCCAATCAGGGAGAACGTTAATCCGATCAAAACTAACGATTAGAAAACGTTAAGAATTGATTAGCAATGATCAGGAACACTCTATGAAGTTTTTGGTTGTGTGATAGCAGATTGTGAACCCAACCCAAGAGGTACATTATCATCCTCTTCCACCGTATTCTCAATGATGATTTTATTCTTTGTGCCCGATGTTGAAGCCTTCTGATCAGCAACCGGAGGTGCAGGTTTAACTGTAGAGTCCGGATCACTGACCAGAGGAATAGTCACCACATGGTCCTTTATGGGGTTATTGTTAATAGGTCTTTGTTTGGTGTTTAGAAGAATCTCATGTGGTGGAGGTACAACTTTATAACCCAGCCCTTCCCCATTGTTTCTTTCTTTAACCAAGTTTTTCAAGATGTGAGAGGAACTAGCTAAACTATGTAATTTTTGCTTTAAGGACTCATTTTCAACTTGTAAAATAGCTCTTTCGTTTTTAGTTTCCTTAATTGTTTTTATGTAAAACTTTATGTTATTTTCTTGGTTAAATGCTACAACTTCGGTTTCCCTTTTTTGTTTTCGCAAAACTTCGATTTTCTCTTTATAACTGCTCTTATTGTGTTTTAACACCCGATTACTCTCAGTGCACAGTTTTAAGTCTTTTACCAAATTGTCATTATGATCTAACAACCTAGTAAATTTTAAATCTATGCTTTCTCTAAATTTATTACAATCAACATAAGCATGTTTATCAAAGAGATCTTCTTTCGATTCTATCTACGCATATGTAGAGGTGTCGGCCATGAAAGCAGCCTGAGGTTCTTGGTGTGTTGCAGATCCTTCATTAAGTTCATTTTACACTAGGTGATCAACAGAGCCATAGTCTCATTCACATCAGCAGTATCCAGGTCAGCCGAGTTCTCCCCCTCACTCGCTGAGTCGTTATTCAGATCATCAACTAATGCAATGTTAGCTTCACCATCAGATAAGAAACGGAAGGACCAGTCTTGTCCTTCATCACCCTGTGCTACCATGG
>BJCO01362795.1:0-18521 GCA_018326465.1 Flaveria floridana
CCGCCGCGTCACCACCGGTCCGCCGCGTCGCCACCGGTCCGTCGCATCGCCACGGGTCCGCCGCGTCGCCACGGGTCAAGTTTCATCGTGCACCACCACTGCACCTATAGTCGAGCTCCACATCAGTCTCCACCTCCGTTGAGTTTCATCGCTCACCACCACCACACCTACAGTCGGGCCTCCGCTTCACCACCGCATCATCAACGTTGATTTATTGAAGGTACCGACCATTTATAGATGAAGTCTTATATGTATCTCTTTGAGCTCGTATATGCATCTATCTATATGTGTTGTTGGACTGTAAAAAACTAGTAAAATAGTATTGACTTTTTTAAAAATGATTCATCCTGATCCGAACCCATCCTGATCCAAACCCATATTGACCCAAACCCATCATGATCTTTTTTTCTAAATGACTCATCCTAACCTAACAACCAACCCAATCCAACCCACCCATTTTGCCACCTCTACTGGTGATGAATCTATTAGTTTAATTCTTTCATTATGTTTAGAATAAAGTTTGTTTTTAAAATGATGGTATAGCATAGGGGTTGAAAGTGTAACTAGTTAGTTAGTTCTAACTACTATAAATATGTAGCTGTAATGTGTAATTCATGATTACTTCAATAAGATTTCTATACCGTTATGTTCAATTTCTATCAATTGGTATCAGAACGCGTATAGGCTTTCGATCCATAGTCGTCTTCCTCGATACGAATCTGGTGTAGAACTCCCCACCTGAACGGCGATCAATTGGTTCTTCGAGTGCGGCTGAGCGCACAGTTGATCGGTCCAACGAATTCAACAACTCACGATCTTCACTAAAACCTAATTCTTGACTCAATTCGATAGCGAATCAAGATAAACAGGTGGCCCTGAAGGACGCTAGTGACTCAATTTCGTTCAAGATCCCGATATTCTCTCCGACCAACTACACCTCCTGGGCAATTAAGATGGATGCGTTCATGGATGCCCAGGGAATCTGGGATGCCATTGAACCACCATCTACCGACGCTGTGGATGCCAAATTGGGCAAGAAGGCAAGGGCCTTCATCTTCCAAGCCTTGCCAGAAGATGTTCTCATACAGGTTGCTGCATTTAAGTCGGCTAAGGATATATGGGATGCCTTGAAGAAGAGGTATGTGGGTGAAGATAGAGTCAAGCAGGCTAGAATTCAGACTCTAGATCATGAATTCGAAGTATTGTGCATGGGAGAGACTGAGTCGATAGACGGTTTTGCGGGCAAGATGGGAGAACTTGTGTCTCGGTACAGAGCCCTGGGGACAACTGTTGCGGCCTCCAAACAGGTCAGAAAGTTCTTGAAAGCAGCCCCAGATAGGTTTCTACCTATTATGGCTGCCATAGAACAATTCTCAGACTTAAAGGCAATGACATTCGAAGAGTTAGTGGGGAGATTGAAGGCGTATGAGGAGAGGCTCAGGCCTGTCACCCAAGGGAAGAATTCATTTGGGCACTTGCTCCTGACCAAGAGTGAGTGGCAAGAAAGGACCAAAAGTGAGTTCAGGCCCCTGAACTCACGACCCAGTGGATCAAATGGCTGGGAAAACAAAAGTAAAAGTAAAGGCAAAGGGAGATTTGCGCAGGGCAGGGGAGGAAACCCAGCACTGAGGGCGGTGACAGAGGTTCCAACACCTCTAAGAAAGACAAGAGAAGCATGAGGTGCTTCAATTGTGACAAATTAAGGCACTTCTCCAGTGAATGTCGGGCTCCAAGAAAGGGTGACCAGGAAGCACACCTGTCACAAACTCAAGAAGATCAAGAACCAGCCTTGCTAATGGCAAAACTGGACATGGGTCTTCTTGGGGAGCAAAGTGTGTTTCCTAAGACTCTACCTCATGGAGGTGATTCCTGTACTTGGTATCTTGACAATGGGGCCAGCAACCACATGACTGGCATCAAAACCCACTTCACAAAGTTAGATGAAGCCATAACTGGCAAGGTGAAGTTTGGGGATGGGTCTGTGGTTGTGATCAGAGGCAGGGGATCTATTTGCTTTCAATGTAGCAATGGTGAACACAGGGTAGTGACTAATGTCTACTACATCCCTGCTCTAAGAAGTAACATTCTCAGTTTGGGTCAATTGGATGAAGTGGGCTGTAGAGTTCTAATGAAAGATGGCTACTTATGGGTCTATAAGAAAGGTGGAAGAACCTTGATGAAGGTGAAGAAGTCAGAGAATAGGCTCTACAAGATCAAGCTCACAGTGACACCCCCTATGTGCCTGCTTGCAGCCATGGATGACCAAGCTTGGACATGGCATGCAAGGCTGGGACACTTGAGTTTTGACTCGATAAACAGAATGTCCAGGCATAGTATGGTGAGGGAAATGCCCAAGATCAACCACAAAACTCAAGTGTGTGAGAGCTGTTTGGTTGGCAAGCACAGGAGCCAATCCTACCCAACTACAAGTAATTTCCAAGCCAAGACTCCCCTAGAACTGATTCATGCAGATCTGTGTGGTCCCATAGACCCATCGACACCTGCAGGAAACAGGTACTTCATGCTCTTGGTGGATGATTGTTCTAGATACATGTGGGTTCACCTATTGAAAAGTCCAAAGATCAAGCACCAGAAGCATTTAAGATGTTTTAAGGCTCAAGTTCAGTCAGAAACCACCTATATGATCAAAGCTCTAAGAACAGATAGAGGGGGAGAGTTTACATCCAGGAGCTATGAGCAGTTATGTGATATGGATGACATTAAGAAGTATCTAATTGCCCCCTACTCTCCACAACAAAATGGAGATTGTGGAGAGGAGAAATCAGATAGTGATGGGAATGACCAGGTCCATCCTGAAGGCTATGCACATGCCTTTGGACTTCTGGGCTGAGGCTGTTAGGCACTCAGTCTATCTCTTGAACAGGAGTCCAACCAAAGCATTAGAAAATATCACTCCCTATGAATGTTTCTACAAAAGAAAGCCAAAGGTAAATCATCTTTGGGTGTTTGGATGCAGGGCACATGTGAAGGTTCCTAGTCATCAAGTAAAGAAACTAGATGATAGGAGTATCCCTATGGTCCACTTAGGTATAGAACCTGGATCTAAAGCCTACAGGCTGTATAACCCAGGGACAGGAAGAATAATAGTAAGCAGGGATGTGAAGTTTGAGGAAGGGAGACCTTGGGAGTGGGAAGGCAATGATCAGGATGTGTCCAATCAGAGGTATGCAAAGCTTGGAGTGCTTACCATTTTCCATAACCAAGATGATGTTGCATCAACTATGCACACATCAGACCACCCTGATATGAATACAAGGAATGAATCCTCAACTGATCAAGACCATGATCAAGACCATGATCAAGACCATGATCAAGACCATAATCAAGACCACCCCAACATCAATTCTAAATCTGAAGAGGAAGTTGTAGATTCAGGGGGTGAAATTGAAGAGGATCCTGAAGAAAGTGATCAGATTCCTAGGTCTACATATGATGATACACCACCCAAAGGCTTCTCAAGCCTAAATGATGTCTTTAATAGAACAGAAGTGTTAGAACAGATTCTATTTGAACCACCCATATTCAATGAGTCAGAGTTACTTTTAATCAAAGAGCCAAGTTGCTATGAACAGGCTAAGAGTAACACCGAGTGGAAAAATGCTATGCATGATGAAATTGACAGCATAGAAAAGAATAGAACTTGGAACCTGGTTGAGTGTCCAAGGGGAGTGAAACCAATTGGTCTTAAGTGGTTGTTTAAGCTTAAAAGAAATGTTGAAGGGGAAGTTGTCAGGCATAAGGCCAGGTTGGTTGTGAAAGGGTATGTTCAGAAATATAGAGTGGATTATGAGGAGGTGTTTGCTCCAGTGGCTAGGTTAGAGACTGTAAGGCTGATCCTTGCCTTAGCAGCTGTAAACCAGTGGAAAGTGCACCACCTGGATGTTAAGACAGCTTTTCTAAATGGGGACTTGAAAGAAGATGTTTATGTGTCACAACCAAAAGGTTTTATAAAGCCTGGCAAGGAAAGGTTAGTTTATAAACTCATCAAGGCTTTGTATGGCCTTAAACAGGCACCTAGAGCCTGGAATGAGAAATTACACTTTACCTTGTTAGAGTTTGGTTTTAAAAGGTGTCCCCAAGAACATGTTGTGTATAAGAATCAGGTTGGAGATGGATCTGTGATTTTGGGTGTGTATGTGGATGATTTAATAGTGACAGGGTCAAGCTCAAAGATGGTAGAGGAGTTTAAAATCATGAGGAGGTCCAAATTTGAGATGACAGACCTAGGGCTGCTGAACTATTACTTAGGGATAGAGGTTAAACAAGAAGACAGGGGTATCTTCTTGAGCCAAGCTGGATATGCTAAGAAAATCTTGGAGGAACATAACATGTGGGGATGTAATGCAACTAAAGTTCCTATGGATCCTGGTTTGAAGCTAGGGAAAGATGAGGAGCAGGATGCAGTGAATGCTACTTTGTATAGGAGACTCATTGGGTGTTTGAGATATTTGACTCAAACTAGGCCTGACTTGTGTTATTTAGTGGGAATAATAAGCAGGTTTATGGAGTCACCCAGATCTTCTCATTGGCAAGCTGTAAAGCATATCCTGAGGTATCTTAAAGGTACTATTGATCATGGCATTTGGTATGAAAATGGGAGTGTTGGTGATTTTGTGAGGTTCAGTGATAGTTCTCATGCACCTACCAAAGCTGATGGTAGGAGCACCACAGGTATGGTGTTCTACCATGGTGCAGGTCCTATTAGTTGGGTGAGTTAAAAGCAAGAAATTTTTGCTTTATCCTCTTATGAGGTTGAATTCATAGCAGCTACTGCTACTGCGCAGCAGGCTGTATGGTTAAGAGGTGTGTTGGAGGTGTTATCGGGATGTCAAATAGGTCCTATTGTGATCTATGTAGATAATAGGTCTGCTATTCAGTTGATGAAGAACCCAGTCTTTCATGGGAGATCAAAACACATAGATGTTCGGTATCATTACATTCGAAGTTGTGTTGAGAAGGGCCTAGTAGTAGTTAAACATGTTTGTGGAGAAGAACAGAAGGCTGATATTCTTACAAAGGCTTTACCTAGGCTGAAGTTCATTGACATGAAGAGGCTGCTTGGAGTTGGTTCCATGAAAGAATTAGGAGGTGATTGTTAGTTTAATTCTTTCATTATGTTTAGAATAAAGTTTGTTCTTAAAATGTATAGATGGTATAGTATAAGGGTTGAAAGTGTAACTAGTTAGTTAGTTCTAACTACTATAAATATGTAGCTGTAATGTGTAATTCATGATTACTTTAATAAGATTTCCATACCGTTATGTTCAATTTCTATCAGAATCTGCACTTTTTTTTAACAAAAAGAAACAACTTAAAACCAAAAAAACTTTATTTCATAACTCATACTCATAATCAGAAACAAAATTAGTATGTTCACTTACCTGAAGAAATCCCTCCATAGGAGCTCATACATCAACCAGTTCATCCCAGTATCACCACCATCTTTTCGGTTTGCAGAAATCGTTCTACATTTTACTCTTTTTGACAATGAAGAATCCCATAAAATGCAACATTTTCTCAAGTCGGGTGTTCGCGTTTGCATTTAGAAAATGATTATTGTGTTTTCACAGAGTATAGATATAATCACTTTCAAAATGCAATCCCAAAGAGCCCTTAAACAATATATATGTTTGAACAAAGTACCTAGACGCGGATTTCTTCAACTCGTCAAACATGGACCGAGGAGAAAGACATCCCATTGCAAGCCACGGTGAGATTTTGCATGAAAAATTAGCACCATATATGCTGCTACCATTACTTCCATCTTTTGCAGGTTCGGATTTGCATTCAGAAGCAAACTTTTGAAGTCTTTCCAATGCTTCCGTCTCACCTCCAACAACGCTAGCATTACCACTTGTTTTTGCCTAAAACAACAATAATCACAGCAAATTTCATTTTTACAATCGAAATTCAACAACTACCGAATGTTTGGTAAGAATACTTATGTAGGCATGTCAGAAACAAATCACTTATTTAACCACTTAGTCCAATATCCACTTTACCACTTATATATTGGGTATGTTTGTTTGTTTGTTTAGTTGCACATGGGACATTTTTCATTCTCATTAATGACTTAAACTAAAGTTATACATACGCCATCCCATGTATACATTCACATATGTACTATTACTTAGAGATATAATAATAGTGCTTAGGGACTTAGGGTCAAACAAAAGTAGACATGAAAGGTTCATGTATCTCACGAGTCATGACTACATGATCAAAAAACTGCTCGAGTCTTGTCTCCAACAATGAATAATTTGGAGCCGAATATCATTTTTACATTCAAAATTCAGCAAGTATGTTATATTCATTAGAAAATCACAAAACTAATCATATTTCGAATGTGTTATACCTAGTCATCACTAATCTATCCACTTAGTCATCTATCTACTTTTCCTACACTTATCTCCATCTACATGACACTACATACATTCACTAGTGTACCACTCACCTACCGAACGAAAACTCAAAACAGATACGCTACTAAAGATTCATACTTTACCTGATTCATAATAGCGGTAGGATTAAGCCCCAAATCAACCAAAGACGGAATCTCCCCCGCCTCCACATCACCGCCAGCTGGCAACCCTCTCAACGTGTCATATAGGGGGCGTATAGCCCTCTATATTCAAAATTTGCTATACGTGTCGTATAGCCCTATATGTGTCATAGAGGGGGCGTATAGCCCTCAGACAACCCCCTTGAATTTTTCTCGTTTTCAATATCTTCGACCTTATACGCCGTGTATGGTGTCATACGAGGGCAAGAGGCGTATAAAGGGGTGTCGATTTATATAATGAGGTGTCTATATATATGGACTCATTTTTGAATGATTTTAATGAAACATTCAAAAAACTTGGTTACATATCATGTGAAGTGTTGCGAATAATAATACCATGTAGTAGTCGCAAAAGAATTATAAAACGGGAAAAAAGTTATGTGATGTACCAAGTCCTTGAAATCAGTGTGTTCAACAGTAGCACCCTTGCAAGGTCAAAACCCAACTTGTTAAGTCAGCTTGTAAAGATAATAACTGCTATTATTTTTTCTGAAAGTAATGATTTTCTTGCACGTGTGAAGTATTTCACTAAAATTTTCAAGTTTCTTCTTACCATTAATAGAAACGTACTAGCCTTTTAATATACATACGAATGAATATAACCAATTACAAAACCCATTACCCCTTGGGAAGGTATCATCTTAAGTTGGGTCTTTAAATCCTTAGATTATTTATATCAAATTTTCGGCCTAATACTAACAGCTTACAGACCTGACTTGGTTGACAGGTTTAAACTTATTACCGATATGTGACTAGCTTTATCTAAACCTAACGTGGTTGTTGAATGTTCATACATTTTATAGATATTAGAATTAGTTTTATTGAAAGTTATTGTGGCTCGATATTATAATGGATAAAAGTAGATGAACTCATTTGAGAACAAAAGTTCGATTCCCTCATTCGATTAGACTTCATTCTCCTCCAACATCTCACCCCTGAATCGACCACCCTGCGCTACCATCACACGCCTTATTTTCTAACTTCACTGACATCCCAAAAGGTTTTGCTTCGGGGTACGAGGACGTGAGTTGTTTCAGGGTTGTTTTATTAGAAATCCTAGAACGTTGATTAAACTAACAACGACCGCACCACTAAGGAGAACTGGAGAAGTCAATTGGTCGATGATGTGGTCAGAAGACATTCATCTAATGAAAGAATGTGCGACCAACGACCATATTCGACAGACAATGTTATACGGACCAATGACCAAAACTCAAGAGCTCCACCTAGGCTTGTATGTTTATTTTAGTTTCTGCATGATGATTTCTCATACTTTCACTTTTTCCCACGTTGTTAGTCATGTTTCTGGTTCCTAATTTCAAGTTAATTGCTTTGTATTTAAACCATGTTTGGAATAATGAAGTAGCAGCGCAGAAAATTGTAGCAAAAATCTAGTCTTTTTTCCCTTTGTTTCTTGCGAGTGCAACTACAAAAGGCCCAAGTATTTAGAAGATTGACCATCTCAAATCGACTTCTATCACAATGATCACTGGACCACTGGATGATGGTGTGGCAATGTGATAAAAAAAAAATAAAAACCAGAAGAAATTGAAAACAATTTGGTTATACAAGGGTCATATCGTTCAATGATTCCAATTCTGTTAATAACTTGTTTAATGATTATGTTCTAAGTAGCTTGAAAATTTACCAATTTGATCGGTTACCAAATTTTTTTACCCCAAGCATGTATTTTCCCAGCGAGGGTGCCTGTTATGGTTACCGGCAACCAGTCCAAGAATCGATAAATCTGGACCAGTCGCTACTCATGTTGATAATCCTTGGTGCAATAAAACAGTCATTTTATCAGAGTCCATCAAAATTGTGCAATTAATCAATACTTGATTACTATTAATGTGACCAGTACATCCAAATAAAAAGATTCTCAATGTATTTAAACGTAATAAATATTGATGCCGATGTCACCTTTTTCTTTTCATTTGAGGGGAGGAGACAAAAATTCCAGAAACTGCAACAGAATATAAAGATAATATGAATCACAGCTTCGAAGGCAGTCATTCATTTTCCGATATTACTTCACGCTGACCGTCAGAGGTCATGAGTGTAATCATCGTTATCTTCAACTGCTGCACTTCCTATGTTTATGTTCTTGTCAAAACTTCATTCACTTCCTAAGCTTGATTGGTTTTATGCTCACACCGGGTTTCTTCACCACCTTTCATAATGTAAAACAAAGTTAAACTAACATTTAAACAGAAAAACATGTTTCTACTTGTGTTCCTTGTTACCAAACATGCATAATAATTATTAAATAAGTAAAAGAAAAAAGATAGCATACTTCAGGACGATTAAGTGCCCCAAGCGCGGTTGCAGGGTTGAACTCGGGTCCAAGAGGCATACGGTTACTCCGTTCATAATGTTCCTTGCTCTTAAATGGATAAGGTAACACCTTCATCTGCAATTTTTCAGCCTGCAAAAAACAAAATTCAATGATTTTATATAACTTGTATATCATGTTATCATCAATACATAAATGTTAAGTTTTTAGTCATTTGTTTACCTTTTTATCGATTTTTTCTGATATAATTACATGCTTAAGATGTGCATCGGGTCTTTTTTTAAGGTCTTCGGCCCTCTTCTTTTTGGCACTTTCATGTTCAGCTACCATCCAAGATGGCAAGCCTCTCTTTTTCTGTATGTGGGTCCATTGCCCCCAGCCTGGAAGTAGAACGGGTTTTTCAGGTTCTGGGTTTTCCTCATTCATAACTTCTTGTTTCTCCATCTCAAAATCTTCCTCGACATCATCACCCGCGAATGCACGCTTAATGAGATCATCTTGTGATGGCAATTCATAATCCGTACCAGATGTTATAACTCCATCCACCATTCGAGTTTCGCCATCTGTATCACTATCATCGTCTCCATGCTTCATATAAACAACGATATGTAATAAAAGTAAGATTTTTTTCTAATAAAATAGCATATAAGATGTAATATTAGACAATACTAAATGTGCAATTGTGCTACCTCTATGACTGTATCCTTGTCCGAAGCCAATTCTGCAACTTGTGACTTGTTGATTTTAGATTTTCCCTCGCTTTTTACCTTGTCGGAATCCAATTCCGCAGCTTGTGACTTGTTGACTTTAGCTTTTCCCTCACTTTTTACCTGATTAGAATCCTTTGTATCCCTCTTCTACAAAACATGGAAACATTGTTTAGAACAAAAAGACAAATCTGCTTACAAGCTTTTTTTAACCTGGCAATACTCTGCTAACCAACAAGATTCAAGTAAATCGCAGTTTATGCTGGACACTGGCAGGTGGCTTTCAAGAGATTTGTTTACAACTTCAAATGACTTTTGTACCTTTTTTGAGGTGTTGGTCGAAAACAGAGAAACTTCATATGCAATCTTAGGCCCCGAATCTTTGCTGATGTCATCAAAGCTCTATATACCAAACACAAAATCCATCATGTGATTCGTTTAAAAAAATCAAATTCCGAACTAAAAAGTTAAAAGATTTTATCACCTTAAACAAAGGATCATGTCGGACCTCAGACTCCTCTCGAAGAATATTAGTGTCAATCGTGACATCTTTCTGTGGATTAACCCTGTCAAGTTTATCCTTAACATCTTCTGTGATGTCACCGTCATCTTCACTATCCGTATTATCAAAGTAATTATCTTTGTTATTATTAACCTTAGTCTTCAACTGTGACACCTGTTTCTTTTGAGCACCAAATACCTTTCTACCACCTAAAGAACCTAAATTATTTTTTAAATCATCATCACCCTCCAACTTCTTTAAAGAATCATCAAATTCTTGTAGAGCAAGTCTAGCTTCTTCATCAGCCGTCTCTTTTTTCTTCTTCTGCCCACGAACCTATCCAAATGAATTAATTAAAAAGATATACTTTAATTAAGTAAATGAAAAAGAATATTAACATTAAACTAACAAAAATTTACCATGAAAGGTAAAGAAAGGAGTCCTGATTTAGGCAAATCATCATCTTCCTCTAATACTTCAAGGGTTCTCTTTTTTCCTTTCTCTAACAATTTTAATTTTGATGCATCATCCTCATCTCCCGAGATATCATCATCATCATCATCCATACTGTCATCACTACTATCGTCATCATGCATGGAATTTCTTTTTCTAGTTAAAAGAGCATGTTGTTGAAGCTGTTCTGATATAGCAGCTCGTGTTCCATCATCTTGGACATCAAAACCACGCTTCTTGATTCGTTTAGCCCATTTGGAAGTGTTCTTGTGCTTTAAGGTCATGCGTTCCTGTAATAACAAAAAGGAACAAATTACAGTCACCATTTTTTTATTTTTTTTAGAAAAAAGGTTAATGCTTATTACCTCAGCTCTCTTAAACTCCTGCTTCTCTGCAAGTTCTTTAGCAAGTTCAGGGTTCATTTCCATATCAATGGATCCCGCTTTTGATTTGTCTTTCTTCAACAAACGACGATATGTTTTGGACTTTATATTTTTAATCCTTTTCGACTTTAGTTCGTGACGGAATAGAAGATAACGCATTTTAGCAAGACGGTCCTGTCGTTCTTTCACATCTTCTGCTGATACCTGGTCAAACATGTGTACAATGCAGTAAATGTCAAAACACTTTTTGGGTGTAGAGTTGTATGCTGCAGATGATATCAAAACAAAGTCTTTCATCAATTTTTTACTCTGGGTGACACAATATGTCTTCAGTCTTCACTCTAGGGTTGAGTTTCACAAAAGAAAAAAATAATTATGATTTCTTACCCAAAAAAACTTTTTAAAAGCTTGTACCTTTTTAAGTGAGAAAGTTATTTTATCCAAAACAAAAACCTAGGTAAAGTTGGTTCCTTTTATGCGGTTAGCCATTCTGAAAACCAACAAAACCAAAAATCAAGACTTGGTAAAAAAAATTACCTTGTTAAGTTCTAAGAGCCGTGCACCGTCACTCTTATGAGCATCTGAAAGTTCTTTAGCATTTATTAATGAATCCATCTTCTTTTCAAATTCAGTCCTGGGCCTAAATTCAGAAGCTATTGCACCTACAGTGGAATAGCCCACATCTATATCTTCATCAAAGAAAATAGTAGGAGCTTCTCTATTTTTCTTCACTAACGGTTCAAACTCAGTAAGTTTCTTTTTTGAATAAACATAAGTACTTCTTCTATCCACTTTTTGTTGTTGCGGTTTTGGAAGTGGAGGTAATGTGGGCTTTGACTTTCTATCCACTCGTTGCACATCTTTTCTAAGCTTACTAAATCCAGGTTTCCCATGAAGGGGATTTAAAAGATCATCAATGGTAATGCGACCATCGCCATCCAAGATATCACGGCTTGGATTGTTTTCAGATTCTGTGTATGCCTCATATACTATGACATCTTTTTTCTTCTTCTTGCCTATAAAAATATTACAAATGATCATTAATTGAATTTAGATGCTTGTGGAAAATCTTTGAAAACTTGTAGTACCTTCAAAAGCATCACCAGGTAGTCCAGTGATATCTTGCAACATCCTTGCATGCTTCTCACCATCATCATCATCATCATCATCACCAACCTCATCATAATCATCATCATCACTGTCTCCTTTCTTAGATCCCGCTTCTTCTTCATCTTCGTCATCAGATGCTACATCTTCGTCCTGACAATAAAAAAAACACAACACCAAACAGAAAATATTTTGGTCAAACTGATACCGCAAAACAACCATCTTTCTCAGTCACAATTAGGTCCAAACCAAGGCGTGAGGAGAGAGCTCCACATTCGCAAGACATTGCTCAACTTAGGACTAAATAAGCTTTATATACAACCAAAAGTTTCATTTCTTTCATCTCTTTTACGTATCAGCCTTCATTGTCAAATAAACCATTCATTTCCTCATCCTTTTGTTTGTTATATATATCAGCATACCCAAGACCATAAATTTGACCAATTTCGACCGACATGTGCAAGCGGCGCCACCCCTTGACCCTAAGGCTTTTTTCTAATCAGTGTGCTTATTAAAAACAAGGTCCCATTAGAAAGCATAAGGTTGCCAAATCTATATGTATTTCTAATCAGCAGCTACCTAGTCATCATAAATTCACAATTTCAATCACCTATGTTAGAAAACTACAGCACACTATGCCTAGCAATCACAAACCCCAAATCTGTCCTAATGAAAAAGAAACTAAAGCTTACAATTTTTTGAGTTTTTACCTCAAAACCAGAACGTAGATAGATATAAAACTAACTTAAAAGAAATAGTAAACTGTAAACTGTAAAGCAAAACTTTTTAAAAACAGCTGACTTACACAATACACACCCTCTAAGCTCCTCCTAAATTTACACCTCTTGTCCACCAAGGAACTCAAAGCGCTCAACCACTCAGGGAGAAACACCTTTTTAGCACACCTCGGTACCGCTAGGCCAAAGGCCTTTCCGTAACTAAGCTACATTTGATATATGAAATTATACATGCCAAACTCATTCCATCTCAAATGCAAAAGTGAACATAAGTTGGCATAAATTATTATTCGGCCCTAGAGTCCTAGACCGATGTGATTTTCCCTAATCGATCCCAAAAATCAGTAGTCAGTCCAAGTCATTCATAATCCGCTTAAAATCAGTGGTAGCCGGCCCAAAATCGGTCCTAGGCAACCCAAACCACTCTTTGTTTTCCAATTGATTTTAAGTCCCTCTAACCCTTTTAACCTATCATTTAACCTAGCCGTCATGAATGAACAATCCGCAAGGCTTGATTTGTTACGTTTAAGTTTAATCAATTCGAATTTTCAACCACTTTTAAGAGTTATATACATCAATATAACTACAAAATAAAAGTTCAATCCGAATAAAATCTCAATTCAGTTCTACAACACTAGCAATTGCTACAATTTCCATCTAATCTGCAACTTCTTCTCCAAACAATTCATACTCCACACTAATTTCAAACAAAAGTTCAGATTCAAAACACCATTAATTCGTCCAGAACAACAAAAGCGATTGAAGTATGATAAAATCACCTCAAAATCCTCAGGGAGTCGGTACTCGAAGTTCTCAACGGGGTCGTAGCGGCGGTTCTTCTTGGACGCTTCATCTGGAGCTTTTTCTTCGTATTCGTAGAGGTCCATATCGTCATCGGATTGGATCTCTTCGTCGCTGTGGTTAGGGTTTAGGGAATCGAGCTCTTTCTTCAAGGCGTTTGGTAAATGGGGGCCTTTTTTCCACTTCTTCTCTTTGCCACCACGCTTTTTCCCCTTCGCCGGAGCTAAGGCTTTCTTCTTCTTTGTCTCCGCCATCGCGCTACGGTGTCCGACGGCGATTGGTGGTTATTGTAGCGGCGGCGGCGGCGGCGGTGGTGGTGACACAGGTTGAGGAGTCTTAGCTTTGTTCCTCGGGTATAGTAGGCATAACAAAGAATTTTTTTTTGTTTTTCCAATTGTATATTCATCTTAGAGTGAATTACATAATTGGTCCATATGTTTTGCTTATATTACAATAATAATCTCAATTTTTAAAAAATTACAGATTTAATTATTACTGTTTATCAACTCGTAACATGATAGGTCTCTATTACTAGCTTTCATTAAGTTTGTTCAATAAATTGATTGTGAAAATACCATATTACCCCTAACTAAAAGACAAAATATACGTGGGACCCTTTTCTTTTAATCGAATCATATATATTTATATAATCATATTATATTAATATATATATGTATGTATGTATGTATGTATGTATGTATGTATGTATGTATGTATGTATGTATGTATGTATGTATGTATGTATGTATGTATGTATGTATGTATGTATGTATGTATACATATATGAATACACAGTGATCCACCATCCCCGCAACCTACCACCTCCGTCAAACACCACCTGCAACCAATCACCATCTCCATCGCCACCATCCATCAGACCACCACCATCACCGTCCTATATCACCGTCTCCGACAATCAACATCCCACGGGCGAACTCCACCTGCACCTTACACCACCTCCCGCCCTTGCCGCCACCAGGCATCACCGTACCACCACCATCACCGTACCACCACCATCACCTTCCCTTTTCGATTGATCCCACCACCCTTGTCTCCCTTTCGCAAATTTGAAAATCGATTTAAATTGTGAGATATAATTTTTTGTGACTTTTTTAGACTCACTGTGGTGGTGTTTGTTTTTTAAGAAAACATCTTCCCCACCTCTTTATCTGCGCGCATGCAGACGCGGGAAGAGGTTTTGAGTACGCAGACTGTTTGTTTTTTGGAAGACGTTTCATTAAAAAAAACGTCTGCGCGAGGTCTTCTTGGTGCAGACATGGACTAGTGTCTTCAGGCGGGAAGATGTTTCATCAAACCTCTCCTCCCTAATCACAAAACACAAAACACAACCAGCCACCTCCCCCCGACCGCCGGTGAGTCGCCGCTGCCCACCCCCAACCGCCGATGTGTCGCCTCCCCCTCAGCCGGCGGTCCTCCAGCGGGCGGTAACGTTCGGCATCATCAACAGGATAATAATCCTCTTCATCATCGTTTGCTTCATCACCATCGAAGGCACCTGCAAACGTCGATCTCACTGAAACCCCACTTCAAATTCGAATAATTCCCACAAAAACAGCACAAACCCTCATCGCAATCCGATTCACCAGCCCCAAAACGACGGTGGTTCATCACCAGATCTATAGTTCACTGTTGTTTCTGTTCTTGATGATTCGGTGTAATCTTGGTGGGAGTTTAGGGCACTAGTAATGTTGATTTAATTGTTATAATACTTGAAAATATTGTTTGTGTATTAAGATTGCTGATGATTGTTGGCACTTTCTGCAAGCTTCATGTGATTGTTGTTGTTGATCTGTTTTTAGGGTGCATGTACCTGAACGACATTAAAGAAGAAGAGTTGTTTTAAGTAAAAAAAATGTGCAAATGAGAAATCATTATAAATAAGTTTGACAAAAGTGTAATTATTATAAAAAAAAGTTAGTGACACGGTGCTCGCACCAGAAGGACCAGAGTTGTTTAAGTAAGATGATTGTTTTTCTCGAAAAACAAATAGTCTTCTTCTTGTAGACTGCAGACATTTGGTCCACCTCTTGTCCTGCAGATGTCTGCAGATGTTGTCCGCAGACTGCAGACATTTTGTTGCAGAAAAAACAAACAGCATCTGTATCTTCTCATAATTTGTAGTAAAAATACACTTTGTAAAAATAACCTCATTCTAATATTATAAAGACATAAAATAGGTTTGTGATTGTAGATATGATTTAAAAAGAGACCTATGGTTGACTAGCGGGTAGATTTTCAATCAATTTATCTGTTAGAAAAAAAGGATGCATTGTGGTTTTAATAACTATAAAAAAGGAAGCATGCTCGCTCACGGAAATTAGTTACATGACTCGCTTCTTTGAACAAAATCACAATTTTTTTTAATTTTCTTGTTTTTAATTACTCTTTATTCAATATTAATGAGATTACCATATTCTCTTTCAACAGATATGAATACAAAAACAGAACTCGACTTGCATAAAAACAAGTAGTGATCCATGAAGGACAAAATGTTTCAGATTTAGTTTGATGGATGCGAGCTCGTGTACAGTTTTAGTACGGGAGCACCTCCAATGAAGGTATTTTTTGACAGAGTAGAGTTTAGAGTCTAACGGTAAAAGGGGAGTCTCGCAATCATTATGTTATGTGTTCAAGTTTCACTCAAAAAAAACTTTCTAGTAAAATTGCAGGCTTGGTTTTAAAAACAAAATGATACTTTTGTGATGATGTTTGCGGCTAGTTGGAAGAGTGAGGAGAGAGAGAGTGGGTCAAGTGAATTTTTTTTAGGAGTCCGATATACGAACACCTTGTCAGGTGTTATGCGGACACCCTTTGAATTTTTTTCACGACCCATAAAGATCCTTACGGACCGTATTGGTTTGCAAAATACCAAATCAGTCAATTTATAAAATGTTATGGCTCGTATTGATTGTTACGGCCCGTAATGACTTTAATTTACGGAGCCGTAACAAGGCTTATGACTGTAAGTAAAACTTTCTATTTTTTTAATGTTTTGCTTTAAATTTTTATTTTTTAATAAATGTTTTTTAATATTTTAAAATTAATAAGGTTATAGTACTTTTTAGTTTAATATAAATTAGTTTATAAAATTTGTAAATAAGTATTTTATAAAAGCAAAAAAATAAAAATAAAGAATTTGGATTTACTTTAAAGGTATATATAAAAGTAAAAAAATTAAACTAGAAAGTATCATAACCTAATTAATTTTAAAATATAACATGCCCCTATTAGTTATTGAGATATTCTATTATTCTTTATATGAATATATTATAAATACATATATTGGTTATTGGTATATTTTTTTTATCTCTATATACACACACACACACATATATATATATATATATATATAAAGAGAGAGAGAGAAAAGGAGGAAGAATGATGTTCTAATAACACAGGTTACTAATGTTTTTTTTATAATTCACTTACAAACATTTCATATAATATAAAGATTACACTCATAAATTTATAGAGAGCGGAATGTGAATGCTCTAACTAAAACATTTATTTATATAACTTATAAATAGGAATTTTATAAAAGCGAAAAATAAACCCAAAAAATATTATTAGTTAATAAATCATAAATGAATGAAATATGTTAAAAATATCAAAAAAATTAAAATTTTACTTACGGTCATAAGGCTCATTACGGCCCTGTCATTACAGGTCGTAATGAACAATACGGGTCGTAAAAAATCATGAATTAACTGATTTGATATTTACAGACCAATACGGCCCGTGAAGACTCTTACGGGCCGTATCTAGAACGTCTAGATATCAATCTGGGTATATCTATAACAGACTATTTTTTTATGTAAACAAACAAACAAACATACCCAATATGTCCCCTTGAAATTAGGGTCTGGAAGGGATAGGTGGTGGCCAGTCTTTCTTCTATATTGGGAGTCAGAGATACCGCTTTCAAAGAGACCCCCGCCTCGACAACAATAATAACCAAATTATAGTGCATATATCACATAAGCATACATCACAACAACGTTTTGTATATGCATATGCATTTCCATAAATAAAATAACCAGATTATATTGCATACATCACATACATCACATAAACAATAGCATACTCATAACAATCAGGATAATAATGCATACCACACATAAGCAATTAAGCATGCATCACAAAAGCAAACACAACATCATTGAAACAAGTTTGAGACATATAAATTTTACTACGATATTAAGCAAGAAATGAAGCAAATAAATTTTACTACGATATTAACAATACAAATAGGGCAATAAGGCTTCACCTACATTGCACAAATAACATTACCCTACACATCACGTGCGAACTATTGCATCAAGGCCCACTAGTAGTCACTGACTTTAATTCTACGCCTCCATGAATTCCTATCCTCGACCATGTGCTCTGAGAGGTGCAACTCTATCATATCCCAGCTAATCATCTAATCCCAGGTCAACTTAGGTCTTCCTGTACTCCTCTTACCATCTAAGATGATGCGCTCTACTGCTTTAACTAGCGCTGACATCTGTCTCCTCTTCACGTGCCCAAACCATCTCAATCTTCCCTCTCGTATTTTGTCCGTGATACAAGCCACCTGTAGCATCTGCCGATAGACGTCATTCCTTATCCGATCCAGCCTCGTGTGTCCACACATCCACCTTAGCATTCGTATTTCTGCGCCCTCTATTTGTCTCTCATGCAATTTCTTCATGGCCTAGCAGTCTGTTCCATATAACATATGTCACACCCCCGCTTATAGCGGAAACACGAGGATGCGACGGACGGGATCGTCATAACACTTGGTATAAATACAGAGATATAATACATGCAAACTTCTCGTGTCATGACGTCCCCCGACACAATGGTGACTTGTGTCGTGGTTAGTCAGTTCCACGACTATCATAGTCTTATTGATTCCAATCCAAATCACACAATGTTCAAATGTACGT
>BJCO01362796.1:0-18760 GCA_018326465.1 Flaveria floridana
TCATTATTATTCTTTTGTAATCATTACATTATAGTTAATGAAATACGTTTGAATAATTATTGATTTTGCATTTATTGTGTTTCTGTGGTTGTGTTCATAATTAATCATCCAAACAATTAAACGTCAATTAATGATAATTCCGCGATCATTAAATTGATTTATTTTAATACTGATAATTCCTGAATTGCGATCCTTGGATTCACACTTCTCAACTTAGTATTACAAGACTCTTACCAGCATGGTTACAGAGTTATAATGAGAAACTATATATACTACTATCTACAGCCGGTTATACTTGGATAACTAGCTAGAATTTACAACTAGACAAATACTACATTGCTAGAAGTAAAGCATCTAAGATAAAATAGTATCCTAAATTAGGTATTCATGACAAGTCCATAACTTACCTTTTATCACCAACTAAAAGTGACAACTGTAATAACTGAGAATGGGTGAACAGTGAATTAAAGTATGGTCAACTACATGGGCGTGGGAAAGCACCATGCAATATATCAAAAGTTGCAGCAGATGTCAGACAGACCATACTTATGTCCACTGGTTCATAGTTGGTTCTTCCAAAGCTAAATGGTTTCGAAAGAATAAGTTCTTCCGAGGCCATTTATAATTCGGAAGAATCAACTTCTTCCGAGTCTTCTGCAAGTCTTCGTGACTCTATTTTTCAGAAGACTTTGTCTTGAATCTTTTAAGTTTATATACTTCGGAAGAAAAACTACTTAGTCTCGGAAGACTGAGTTCTTCTTTCAGAACTTCTTCATACTTGAGTTTCGGAAGATCTTTGACTTGTCTTCGAAAGAGCAGCTTTGTCTTCGGAAGACCACTTCAATTGTATAACAAAATCTTCTAAGTGTTGTTTTGGTTGCACCAGCCTCATATAATCTAACAAAGGCTAGCTGGAAACACTAATCTAGACAACAAGATCAATGTAAAGTCAAAAGGCACATTGCCTTTTGATTAGTGACTATAACATGAATAGCTCACATCCTTATCTAATACAAAAAGGATAAAAGTACAAAAGTAGAAAGTTACAGACTTAAGACCTTAATCTATAGTTTGACAAAAGTATGCACTTTTCACCAACTCATATAAGTTGGTGAGACTTCGGAGGTGACAACGAAAAGTCGTTCAGCTTTTGTCAAAAGTTGATTCAGAGAAAGCATGGCTTCTTTGTCTTTGAAATAAATCAGTCTCTTGGTTTCGGAAGACTTTGTCTTTAAAGCTTCGAAAGACTTCATATTTGGTTTTAGAAGATTTGGTTTTGGCTTCGGAAGATTTGATACTTAGTGTAATTCATTGAGTTGTATCAAATCTTCCGAAGTAAATTTCTTGTACTTCACATGTGCATGTTGATAGCTCTTTGGTTGTATCAGCCTCTAAGTGTAATCCTTACATATGATATACCCAAAAATGATGTAACTAATGTTACTATTATGCAATGTGTGATTATAATCAAGTGTTGTATTAAATAAAAACTAAAGCTAACTCAACAACACTTACTTTTAAGTATGTATCTCATGTTCTTCATGTAAGAGATAGAGCTATGAGATCTGATGGGGTGTTGTATTGGCTAGCCCCAGCAAAACAAAAACCAACATTTCTTTTTCCTATTTTTACATTATAAAACAATGTTTTAGTTATGTTTGAATGGTGACTATTATGAATGATTTTGCTGCCATGGTTAGTGAAATGTTTTTAAAGAACTATGTTATGATGCTTAATTTAAGTATAAGGTCTCTTGGAAACAAGGTCTTACATAAACAATAACAAGGTTTTTTTGTTGCACTTTTAGTAAGTCTAGAACTGATCATTAACCTTTCATCAATAACATTTTATACAACGTAATTCCGACATGTAACTCAGTTGCATGATTGAGCAATTTTAACTTTTGGTTTACATATAAAACGAAAGTGTCCCCTTAATTGAAGAAACACTTGAAGACTCATTCAAGAGACTACGTATGCCCTCGTAAAAATACTTAACAACTACTGAACATGTCGTATACAACAAAAAACACACCAACATTCCAAATAACAAAGAGCATCCTTTTTTTTCTGTGAATAGAGGCTAATTAAATGGTCATCTCCGTGAGTATAATAAATTGATCTTGTTGGTTTACCTTAAGAAACGATTTCATGAGCGGGGAAGATTTATTTTAAGGAAACCACTCAGCAAAATGCCAACTTTAAGGATTGTTTAATATTTTAAGTTGAAAATTTTAACTAAAGACATTGGTCTAAAGTTTTTTCTACGTTAAAGTACGAATTTCACGTTCACTTCATTTGTTTTTGTAAACGAGTTTGTATTATAGATTTTTTAATGAATAAAGTATTTTCTATTTTTTTATTTACAAAGTACCCAGTGTTAGTATTAAATAATTTAAAATTGAGATTGTCCATAAAATCTTAATCCTGACTAAAATGATTTTGGGTTTCAGATTTTCACACGAAGTCGTATTTGGGATTTTTATTACAATCCAATTCTTGGGATATAAAAATTTGTTAGAGCTACACAACTTTAAGGGACAACAACTTTAAGAACATGGTCCAGTATAAAGTATTTAGAGATGTCTGGTTAAGGTTAATGATTTTTAAGGTGGGTCCACATTTATCTTATACATTTAGTAGTTATGTCTTGCGAGATTAGTGCTATTTTTATCATCCTTTTAGTAGCGCATTTGCTTGTTATCACCTGAGTGCTACTGCTATTGGTCATTGTATATTATATATGGATGGCTTATGATCTCGTGGATATGTTCTTCTACTGTATATTGTGTAAGGTTGGCTTACAATCTCATTTATATTGTTGTTCATTGTATATTTCATATTACTGTAGACTGATCAAAGACTGTGGGTTGCATGTTTGCATGTGATCATTAAGTGTAAGGCTTTTGGGGTTTAAATTCTTATAAAAAAACAAAAGGGTTGATAAGTAATTGAGTCTTGGAATAAAACTAAAGCCCATAAAAATGGAATATGAAAGAACCGACTCATATAACTTCAAGGTAATAATAGTACGTAATACCCCATATTATAAATGGAGTTAGTATGCATGCTAGTCTATTTTGAACATTGATGCTGATGTGAGGTCAAACATAATATGTTTGATGGTTTATGGAAATGACGCTAAATATGATGTGTTTAAGAATTTGTGTGAGAGAGAAAGGTGATAATTTCAAATGGATAATTAAGGGGAGTAAATCCTAGAGCTCTCTTAAAATAAGACTAGTGTTGCATGATCATATTCGACATAACCATGAGGTGTTGACTAAATCCAAAAGAGTCTTATGTGAACTTCTATTTTTGTTGGAAAACCTTAATTAAGAGAATCCTAAATCCTATGAATTAATGTTTATATAGAGTCAGTTTAGAAAATTCAAAATGGGAAAAGTCAAACGTGTAAATTATGTGGGAATTAAAGGGTTAATTGTGTTAGTTTTAGTAGTTTGTAACCACCATTGTGAGGATATAAATACCCTATTTGTATGTCGACCACATGGGGAAATCAGATTGCATTTGTGTGTTTTGTGTTCTCCTGTTTGACCCTGTTTTCCCACTTTGTCCTTGCACATTCTGTGCGTACTCTTAATGTTGTTCATCCACCATATTGTTCCTAATCTATGATCTGAAGGGGCCTCAACATGGTATCAAAGCGAAGGTTGAAGAATGATCAATCGAAGGTAGTCACCATTTTCCAAATTCAACCGTTTCGGCCCCTGTTCAACGAGATAAGAACATAGACATTAATTGGAACCCGAATCGATATCAAAAAGTGTTTATCGGTTCACAGATCATCGTCTTCATCAAAATTGATCAAGAGAGGATCAATTAAATAAACCCAGAATTGTTATCAAGAAACAATTTCAAACAGAGACTCAGGCGAGACATCGCAAAGTCAAAAGAAGAATCGTCTTTCACCAATGTGAGGAATTCAGGTGAAAGAACAATCGAATATCAAAGGATTAAAACCGTAGGGTTAAAGTGATCTAAACCCAAAAATTAGAAAGGCTATGATAAAAATCAAACGAAGATGATGCATATTTCGAGAAACCATAATGGAATGGTGGTTTGCCCGTTTTCTCCCACACCGTTTCAGATCAAGGGAATAGAAGTTGTCGTTTCATTATGCATCAAGGATTAAAGATTTTCAAAGTTTTCAAGTTAATCGAAGACGAGAAGAAAAAAGGGAAGAAGATGGACTGTAAGGATGAATAAGAAATAAGATTTAAGGATTATCTTGATTAGGGGAGTGATTGTTGAAAGACCTTAATCAAGAGAATCCTAAATCATATGAGTTAATGTTTATTTAGAGTCAGATCAAAAAAGTCAAAATAGGAAAAATCAAACGTGTAAATTAGGCGGGAATTAAAGGTCAATTGTGTTGGTTTTAGTAATTTGTAACCACCATTGTAAGGGTATAAATACCCAATTTGTATGTTGACATTTGGGGGGAAATCAGATTGTATTTGTGTGTCTTGTGTTCTCCTGTTTGACCATGTTTTCCCACTGAGTCCCCTGCACATTCTGTGCATACTCTTAATGTTGTTCATCCAGACATCCACCTTATTGATCCTAATCTATGATCCGAATAAGCCTCAACAATTTTTATCCACCAAAGAGCGATAAGCTTAGAGACATTAAAACTACATCGTGCTACACTAGCCATTAAAAGGGTTGTTTTAATTTTTGTTTATATATAGTTACTACTACTAATGGCTCGACACAAGTAAGAACTTCTTGCTGATCATAGATTGTTGATGGCAGCATCATGGTTGTTGCTGCTTCGTTCCCCTTGATGAGGAGGAGGCAAGTAGCATGTTGTTGTTGCTCATTTTGTAATGATCGTGATTAAATGGATGAAGTCTCATTTCATTGAAAACCTTTTGTTTATAAATTGAATGCATAGTGATAGTTGACTGTAGTAGATTTAATTTTGTTTCAAGTAGAAACGTCAAATTAATGTTACTGTCTATTACGTATTTTTCATAAGGTTATGGAGAATACAAAACACATTTTTATCAGGTAATGAATAATATATCTAGGTTGGTAATTAAGGTAAAAGATTCAAATAAAAAAGATTATAAATTTATAATTTTATATAGTGTAAAAAGAAATTCTAATCATCAGTTTTTTAACTAATGATTGATATCAAATTGTAAGAAAAAAAGTTTATTAACAGATTATTTTAGACATACTACTTCTATTTATTTTATTCAAGTTCTCCGTCTTCTTCAAATGTTCACAATTTTTATATACGATACTTTTTTTAAAAAAAATTAAATCATAAAAACAAGTGTTGTTATCATTAAAGATGAGCTTTATATAAAAAACTAAAAAAAAATACCTTTTCAGCTCTTGTGAATTATATTCGTCATTGTGTATTTAATGTAGTTCATTATGACTTTTAGTTTTGTTATTGTATAATTTTAAATATTATTGTGTTTTTCTAAATTGATATATTCTGAAAAATATAATTGTAAAATAACGTTGTGTTATTTTTTTTAACTCTAGTATATAAAACACAATGATAAAATAAAGACTGATTAATCGAATACGTTAAAAGAATGACAAAATAAAAAATATGATACGTAAAACACAACAATAAAATGTATCATTGTGTTTTTTTACTCGTTATTATGTTTTCTTGAACACTATGAGTTTTTAAAAAAACATATTGTGAAATAAAATTACTGTGTACTTTTAATAATAGAATACAATAACAAAATAACAATCAATTTATTTAATATTTAAAAAACAATTAGAAAAACTGTATGAATTGCTCTAAAATGTAAAACTCAATTACGAATATATATAACAAATGATAAAAAAAATATTTGTGTAATACCCTAGAAAAATCGAAACGAGCCATTTAATAATAATAGGCTTAGTCAGAAGTTAATTAATATAAATAAGAGGAAAAATGGATTATGGACCGAACTAACCTTACGGGTTATATGTGAAACGAGTTTAAGGTCCCGTGAACACCCGGTATACAAACATAACTAGCCATATTTCTCCCCATTTGCAACTCAACAACCAACTTTCGAGAGAGAAAGTAAAGAGAGAAAGTAAAGAAAAAAAAGATTTGAAGTTTGTTGGTTAAAGGATTGAAGATCTGAGTGTTTGTGCATCAAACCGCAAGGAAAGAGCAACAAATCCAAGTAAAAATTATCATCCAAACACCTCTTCATAGCATATTTGGATTCTAGGGTTTTGGGGTTTTGAAAAGTGACAAAGAATCCTACAAACTCATGTTTTTATGCATGAAATCATGTAAAAAGCTTAGATATAGTTTCCTGGATGAAAAACGAAGGATTTGGGTGTAAAAAGTTGAATTTTTGGGTTAAAAACGAGTTGGAACGTCATTTTTATGCATCGTGCGAAACTGTGAGTTCTTAATGCGAAACTAACAGTTCTTCTAGTGAAACTGTGGATATCTTCCAGTGTAACTATAGTTTAGTTGGTAATTTCGCAACAATGGAATTCCAACGAAAGTTGGGCGAAACTGTCATGTGAAACTGGTAGCGAAACTGTCATGCAAAACTGTCAGCGAATCTGCGTGCAAACTACGTGCGAAACTCTGTAGAAAATGACATATTTATGTGTTAACTTATATGCAGACCGCGTACCGTGATCATAGCTTAGATAACCTAAGCGTGAAGTTACTTGTTGAGACTAGGTGAGTTCTAGATCCCCTTATTTACAAGTTTTTTTTTTTATGTTTTGGGGTTGTTATGCATACCAAATATATATTTTTTATGGCAAAGATTTCAAGAGGTTTTAACAGGAAGATAAAATTTTCTATAAAACATTGTTCTATATAAATGCTTTAAAATAAAATTTTTTCACCAGGGGCGTTGCCCCTTGCACCCCACTAGGGGCTGTTGCCCCTAGAACCCCGCTGTCAGGGGCTACCGCCCCTGAAACCCCGCTGTCACATAGAGGGTGGGATATTATTGTTTGTTACTCATTTTGATGAGAATGCGAATGTATGGATTATGGGTGAATTTGTTTTTACAATATTTCTTACTTGGTGTGATATATACTAATTAAGAATAAGTATTATGTAATGAACTGAAAGTTAATGATAATGAAAAGTTGAACCTAATAAATAAACAAAAGTCTTGCAAGCAAAATGAAAAGAGGTTCATAACCGTGTGTTGTTAGCTAAACTTGTCACACCCTCAAAATCCACGTGAAGGGTTTTACCACGAGGCATGTGAACAAACCAGTATCCTAGTCATTAGTTACTCAGAACGAAACTATATGCAACGTTTAAATAAAAACCAACCAGAGTTTAAAATATGAAAACTGTGCGGAAGCGTTTGTAAGTAAATCAATCCCCAAAGTATTTAAAATGTAACATTAGTAAAACACTCGCCAAACTATAAAGTAACCAAACTAAACATCTCAAAATACTAATGTTATCAGTTTCAAAAATAAGTATGAGACCCATGCGTGCTCCTACGGCTGCAGTCAACCTCAACCTGAGAATAACATACTAAAATCTCAACACATTGGTTGATTAGTTCAAGAGTTTGCGTTAATCAAAATCAGTAACAGTTAAATATACATAAGTAATGTGCTGAAACAGACAGCTAGTCTAGTTTCACAAGTAGTAAGTATAGTGAATTCGCGATCGAAGCTGACATGAGTTTCGTATGTTTGCTTCCCATCACAACATACCAAGTTGTGATGATGTTTGTGTTTAGGACAATATTGCACCCGGTTGACCTCGAGTCGCCCTGGTGGGGTTGTCCGACCTAGTAGTACTACTCAAGATTTTCCCTCTAGATACCTTTATTAACGATCCAAAAGTGTGAGGACTTTCATGGTAATGCTACACCACTTTATACTAGCATAACTTATTTATAAAAGTGTTTGTAAAAGAAAACAGTATAGTATCTCCCCCTAAAAGGAAGTAAGTAAAACAGTGGGGTATGAACTCAGCTGATGTGCACACGAGCAAAACAAGCAATAAAATTTAAGAGTACGAATGCAACCCATCAAAGATTACCTAGATTACGTGAGTTTGTAAGTATTCATGACCAGAAAGGCCTAACAGATCCTATGAGCTCAATAAATAGATTGACCAAGTGCGATGGAACATAATAACAAAGTTGACCTAGTTGACCCACTTGACCCATTGGTGACATGTTAAGTTGAGTTGTTTAGCCACAAGTAGTATCACATTATACGTCATGATTTCATAGGTCATCACACAAGCTAACAACATAATCCATATTGTACATCTTAAGTCTCGTCAAGATCATCATTCATCATACACATAATTGGTATAAAATATAATACTTATATTCTTGCACATTTTCCAAGAAACCTACATTTTTTCAAATAGTTCATCAACCATCCAATTAACCTAATTAACACCGTCCAACACATTAGACATCATCAATAAACATTCAAACATGATCCTAGTATCATAAACATCTCTAACTCACAATATCCAATGATCTTTGAAAATAAAGTTTCCCTTTTGGGAAAGTAATATCCCGAAATCTATTCTTCCATCAATTTCAACACAAATTCATCAATAACATACCCTATCTAGTTCATAGCAATCATAAGAATCCATCAAACACTTAAAATTCATTTAAACACAAATCTTTATGAATAAAAGTTCCTACTTTTAGCAATGTATGAACTAGACTACATAAATCATGGATTTCTTGCATCATCTACATAGATTAACACTCATACCACATCACTAACATCATTACATCATCAATCCATCATCAATTCATCAAGTTCATGCATAAAAGTTTCTATTAATAGTAAGGTATGAACTAGGTAATCAAAATCATGGATTTCTTACACAATCAACATAGATGATCATTCATATAACCTCACTAACATCATATCATCATCAAATCATCATCAATTTCATATTTTCTACATGATTTTTGAATTAGGGTTCATCATACACCAAGAACAATGAAAACAATGAAAATCTAACCTTTAATAGTGTAGAAATCAAGATTTGATGCTTGCTACACGTTGGAACCACTTGGAACTAATCAAAATCGATGGATGTTTCTTGTTCTTGATCAAATTCGTGAGAATGACGGGAGGGGGAGGGTTTGGCCAGAATGGGGTGTGGGAGGGGGGATTTAGGGTTTAATTTTTGGTAACTTTTAGTTTATAGGTAATTACAAACTTAACCCCTATTGTTTATATTTTATAAAAAACTAATCTTTCTAACACGGTTTTAACTACTAAACATAAGTATTATTAATTATCAATAATAATTATATGTTTCAGCTAATAACAAAACGTGTGAACAATATTTACACGTAATCATATTATCAAATAAAATTATTAAAATCCATAAATTCATGAATCATATAAGCCCAAGCTAATAATCAACACTATTAGTTAAATTATCATCAAATTATCATATATAATTGTTATTAAGTCACTAACTTCAACGATAACTAGCGTGTGCTCACGACACGTGTATGCAATTAACGAAACTAACGGGGTTTGGTAATGGAAAATTACCGGATGTCACATTATCCCAATGTTGAAAGAATTTTCGTCCCTAAAATTGTGTTACATGGTTGAGTTACATCACTGGTATACTGCATTGGCACAAAGAAGTCGAGTGAGTTTCGGGTGGGTTGTCACCTTATCCCCATGTTGAAAGAAATTTCATCCCAAAGTTTAATCATTACCTTCACCGGTAGTAGGCGTTGTTTCAAATAGGTGAAGATACTTGAGCTAAATCTGATCCTCACGTTCCCACGTGAACTCCGGTCCACGTTTTGAGTTCCAGCAAACCTTGACGATAGGGATCTTGCTTTGTTTCAAGGTCTTGACCTCTCGGTCCATTACCTCAACCGGTTCTTCAATGAATCGTAATTGTTCGTCGACTTGTTCTTCCTCGAGCGGTACAATCAAGGTCTCGTCAGATAAACACTTCTTCAAATTCGAGACATGGAACACATCATGAGTTACACTCAACGAATCAGGTAGCCTTAATCGGAATGTCACCGGGCCAATTCTTTCTATGATCTCGAATGGTCCAACATAACGTGGGTTAAGCTTTTCTCGTTTCCCAAAACAGATCACACCTTTCCATGGTGAGACCTTTAACAAGACTTTATCTCTGACTTGAAACTCTAAAGGTTTCCTTCGTTTATCAGTGTAGCTCTTATGTCTGTCTCGGGCTGCTGCCATACGGTTTCTTATCCGTGCTATCTTCTCGGTGGTCTCATGTACCAATTCAAGGCAAGTCAACTGACTATCACCAACCTCTACCCAGCAGACTAGTGACCTACATTTCTGCCCGTACAGTGCCTTAAACGGTGCCTCTTGAAAACTGGTGTGGTAAGTGTTGTTATAGAAAAATTCAACAAATAGTAAATGAACATCCCAATTGTTCCTAAAATCGATTACACGCGCTCGTAACATATCTTCCAAGGTCTGTATGGTGTGCTTGCTCTGTCCGTCAGTCTGAGGATGATATGCAGTACTCATGTCTAAGTGCGTACCCAGGGATTTCTGTAATGATTGCTAAAAATGAGAAGGAAAACAGGTATCACGATCAGAAATAATCGAGATTGGTACTCCATGACGAGAGACCACTTCCTTCAAGTAGATCCACGTTAGCTCACCCATCTTGTCTTTTTCTTTGATCACCAAGAAGTGAGCTGACTTAGTCAACCTATCCACAATCACCCATACCGTGTCACACCCATTAGGAGTCCTGGGTAATTTGGTAATGAAATCCATAGAGATCTGCTCCCACTTCCATAAAGGAATCTTAGGTTGTTGTAGTAACCCAGATGGCTTTTGATACTCAACTTTCACCTTTGGAACAGATTAAACGCTTGCTCACATAGGTAGCTACATCTGCCTTCATCTTATGCCACAAATAGTGCGCCTTAAGATCATGATACATTTTGTCTGAAGGATCTATTGAGTATATGGATTTGTACGCCTCACTCATAACCAAATCCCTCTAATTCCCATAGGAAGGCACCCAAAGTCTATCCATGAATAACAAATCCCATCAGCTTTCACCTCAAGTTGTTTATCCACTCCACGCAATGACTCAGATTTGACTTTTTCTGCTTTAAGAGCTTTTGCCTGTGCTCCCTTGATTTGTTCAGGCAATTGAGTACTGATAATAAGCTATAAAGCTCGCACTCGCCTAGGCTTAGCTATTTCCTTCCTGCTTAGAGCATCAGCAACCACATTTGCCTTCCCCGGATGATACTTACTAGCACAATCATAGTCACTCAATAACTCCACCCAGCGCCATTGCCTCATATTCAGTTCCTCTGCTCAAAGATATGCTGATGAATCTTGTGATCGGTGTAAATGGTGCATTTGGTACCGTACAAGTAGTGTCTCCAGATCTTCAAAGCAAAAACCACTACACCCAATTCCAAGTCATGAGTGGCATAGTTCTTCTCGTGTACCTTCAGTTGTCTCGAGGCGTAGGCTATCACCTTATCTCCCCGCATCAAGACATAACCCAGTCCTTGAATGGATGCATCACAGTACACCACAAAATCATCCATCCCTTCCGGTAATGCAGTATCGATACGTTGCAGAGTTTCTGTTTCAACAATTGGAAGGCTGATTCTTGACTTTCTCCCTAATTAAACGTTGTACCTTTATATGTCAAGGCACTAAGGGGTTGGGAAATCTTGGAAAATCCCTCAATGAAGCATCGATAGTATCTTGCCAGTCCAAGAAAATGACCTATCTCACTAGGTGTCTTAGGAACCGTCCAATTCTTAATTGCTCCTACTTTTGTGGGATCAACATGGATTCCTTTGTCATTCACAATGTGACCCAAAAACTGCACCTCTCGTATGCAGAAGTCACACTTAGAGAATTTAGCATATAATCGTTCCCTATTCAACAGTTCTAAGATCAACCATATATGCTCTTCGTGTTGCTCCTTGGTCTTGGAATAGATCAATATGTCATCGATAAACATAATAAGAAACTGATCAAGGTAGGGTTTGCACACGCGGTTCATGAGGTCCATGAATATCGCTGGTGCATTAGTCAACCCAAAATGGTATGACCAAGAATTCATAATGGCCATAGCGGGTCCTGAATGCCGTCTTCGAGATGTCTTCTTCTCGGACTCGCAATTGATGATAACTAGATCTTAAGTCAATCTTAGAATAGTAACTGGATCCCTAAAATTGATCAAACAGATCATTAATATGAGGTAACAGGTATCGGTTCTTGATAGTGACCTTGTTCAACTCCCTGTAGTCAATGCACATCCAAAATGTTCCATCCTTCTTCTTAACAAATAAGACAGGGGCTCCCCAAGGCAATGAGCTAGGTCGGATAAAGACCTTATACAATAGCTCCTGAAGTTATGCCAGCAACTCCTGTAACTCATTCGGTGCCAATCTATAAGGTGCTCTAGCGATTGGGGCTGCACCGTGAGTCAACTCAATCTGAAATTCCACTTGGCGATTAGGTGGTAATCTAGGCAGGTCCTCTGGAAACACCGCTGGAAAGTCATGAACCACTGAATATCATCCATCTTCCTTTCCTCTTGTTGCTTGTCAGTTATCAAGGCCAGTATAGCTAGTCGACCTTTACGTATGATCTTCTGTGCTTTCATGATTGATATGATGCCTATTACAGCACCACTCCTTTCACCCTTAACCGAAAGAATTTCACCATTCTCAAGAGGAATACGTATAATCTTCTCATAGCACACTACCTCTACTTGCTTCCCAGATAGCCAATCCATTCACACATCAAAGCTCTCGAGTGTAACAGGCATAAGATCTATGTCAAAAACGTGTCCGACCAGTTCTATCTTACAACTGTTGTGAATGTGCGTGATGTGAATTTGTTTACCATCAACTAACTCTACAGTATAGGTGAAATCCAAGGTAGAAGGCATATCATTCATAATTGACTTCATGAAAATAAAGCTCCTATCGGCTCCAGTGTCAAATAATACAGTAACATATCGACCATTTATAGGGAATTTACCAGTAACTATAGAAGGGTCGTTAAGAGCCTCACCTGAACCGATGACAGACGCTCTCCCTTTGGCTCCACCATTGTTGTTGTTGGTCAATTGATGACCGACAACAGTGCAAATGATGATAAATGATACTCAAATCCCACTGAAATACAATCCAAAAACTTATCTTTGAAAGAGTTTCAATGTAAAACCATTTGAAATCAAACAACAATGAAAAACAAGGCTCAAAGATTTGAAACAGATGACTCCAACCAATAAACACAATCAGAACAGTAATGCAAAAGTGTATTCTCAAATTAGGGTTGTGCAAAACTTGCACAACCGATTACAAAGTTACATATATATAGAAAAGCTAGTTTCGCTGACAGTTTCGCTACTCGACCAATATCATAGATTCACCCGGCTGCGAAACACAGTTTCACCGGGTGACCTAAGTCAGTTGACTACCAGCGAAACTTTAGTTTTGCTGGGTCACTGAAACTTCTACAAAAACTAAAACTAAATACTATTTACATACAATAGTCAAACTAACATTAAACCTATTACAAATAAACTAAAATAAACAAACTAACTAAGGTGAGTCCAACCTATACTTGATCTTCAATAAACAAATCTAGGCTGGTTGTTTAGGGATTTGCTCAAGAGGAAGGTATCGATTATACTGAAGTATTTGCTCCAGTTACTCGTATTAAAGCTATTAGAATCTTTCTTGCTCACGCCGCTCACAAGAACTTTAAGGTCTTTCAAATGGACATGAAGTGTGCATTTCTATATGGAAATATTGATAAGGAGATATATGTCTGTCAGCCTCTAGGTTTTGAGGATCCAGATTTCCCAGATAAGGTGTGCAAGCTTGATAAATCCTTATATGGATTACATCAAGCACGTCGTATCTGGTATGAAACCTTGACACAATATCTGCCCAGCAAAGGTTTTTCTCGTGGCACCATAGATATGACAGCATTCAAGAAAGAAGTTGATGGTGAAATGCTGATCGTTCAAGTGTACGTTGATGACATCATTTTTGGTTCAGCCAATGAGAAGCTGTGTAGAGAGTTTGAAGAAATGATGAAGGGTCGCTTTGAAATGAGTATGATACAGGTTGAACAAAAGCCTGATGGCATTTTGATTCATCAAGAAAAGTATGTTCTGGAGATTCTCAAGGAATTCAAGATGGATGATGCGTCTCCTGAACTTACTCCATTCACTGCTCAAACTTGCTTAACTCCGGATGATAATGGGAAACCCGTCGATGCTCATCGTTATCGATCTATGATTGGGTCTCTCATGTATCTCACTGCGAGTCATCCGGACATTACTTTCGCCGTATGTTACTATGCCCATTATCAAGCAAATCCGAAGGAATCTCATAAAAAGGCTATTAAACATGTCTTTCGATATCTCAAAGGGTCATCCCGTTTAGGTCTTTGGTATCCCAAAGGAGGAAACTTTGATTTGCATGCCTATTCTGGCATTGATCACAAAGGTTGCAAGATGAACCGGAAATCAGTCACTAGTGGATGCTAATATCTTGGGGATTGTCTTGTTTCATAGCAAAGCAAGAAGTAGACAACTGTATATTTATCTATAGGTGAAGCTGAATATGTTGCTGCCTCAAGCTGCTGTTGTCAAGTGCTTTGGATCCAACATCAGATGATGGATTATGGCATCAATTTTTTTTATACACCACTCTTTTGTGATAATAAAGCTGCCATTAGAATCGCCAAAAATCCAATTTATCACACTCGAACCAAGCACATTGAAACAAGGGTTCATGCAATCCGAGATGCTCAGAAAAAGGAGTTTATTGATATTATTCCAATTGACACAAAAAGTCAAAGAGTAGATCTTTTCACTAAAACATTTGATAAACCTAGTTTTTATGAACTGGTCTCTATGTTGGGTCTAATATCTTTCTGAAAATCTCTTTTCCTAATAAAATATCATGCTTTAATAAATAACTCTTTTCTTTTACATTTGTGACATAATTTCTGATATCCCATATTCCTTCTTATTCTATGTTATTTTCTATTTTTTTACCTTAATATATTGAAAACTGAATAAATTTCTATCCCAGTGTGGGTAAATAGAAATTTAGGGGGACAATATACTTTTAAAGTGTTTTCCAATTTTGCTCTTTCAGTAATCCCCAGAAAAAGAAGTTAAAAAGAGGTCAACGGCTTGTGTCAGGATATGCATGGCAGACTCACCCTAAAAACGAAGTAAACAATGATCGTGCAGCTAAACTAAAGATCAAGAACTCAGTAATAAGGATCATTCTCATGACAATTTGGCCTGCACAAAGATACAAGTCTCGTCAAAAACTCGGTTAAGAGTGACTGAATTTTGTCTTAAGTCTGTTCTAAGTCTGTATTGGGTCTAATATCTCTTAGCCAAAATTGTATATTATGTATAATAAAATGTGTGTTTATCTCCTCTGTTATGCTCGAGCATTGATCTGGAGTGATGATCTTCTCTGCTATGCGAAAGCATTGACCTGAAGCTCTCATTAACACGCTAAGTTAATCTTCTCTACTATGCGAAAACATTGACCTGAAGCTCTCATCTTTTGTAATAAGATGTACATCTCCTCTGTTATACGGAAGTATAGACCTGGAGATATCATCATTGAGTCTGTATATTATTGTGTCTCGTCAAAAGATCATGTTATCATATACATGCATCTGTGTCAATTATGAACTACTCAAGCAAAATCAATGATTACACTCTCTAAATATCCCTTGATGACGGGATAAGTTCTTTGCCAGATGTCTATGGGAAACCAAGTTATCTGAGTTTCTTTAATTAAATCTAAAACATGATAAAATCAGTTGCATGTCATTTGTTGAGAAGAATAAGGCATGGTTTTAAGAGGACAAACATATCAGCAATCTCGCCAAGACTTGTTTCTTAGAAAAACTTCGAGAAAAAGATGCAAACTATATCCTGTTGATATTTTATTTCATTTTATTTTATCTTTAATTCTATTTTATTTTATTTTAAATTGTTCATAGTATAATCGTTTACTTCGAGAAAAAGATGCAAACTATATCCTTTACAAATGTTTGCTTTTTCATAAAATATATATACATAAAAAAAGGGCGAAAGTATGGGCCAAACTATAGTTTCGCCAAGCGAAACTACACTTTCGCCAGCAGTCATGCTCAATCAGAAGCAATCTATTTACTCAGGCGAAAATATAGTTTCGCTGCCAGCGAAACTAGGTGGTATATATTGCTTCAGTTGGGTTTTAGAACTCATATGTTCGAAAACCATTCAACCTAGTTTCTCTCGGCCACTCATAGCGAAAATCATACTGAGTTGTTCTTGGTTGAAATAGGGTGTTGCTTTATGATTAGGTGTGTTGGGCGAACTTGATCTTAGTTTGAATCGGTTTGTTATCGGCTAAAAATGTTTCTGATTTTGATTCGCTGAAGCTAAAGAGTCGTATTTTCGCCCAGCGAAACTGGTAGATGCTTTAGTGAAACTGAATGAGAGTTCACAGTTTCGAGCGAAACTGTAAAGTTGTGTTGTCCAAGCACAATTGACAGTTTCGCTGGGACATTTTCAGTGAAACTATAGATTCGCCTGGCTTGGATTCCTGAGTTTAACAGTGAGCGAAACTAATAGCGAAGTATAGTTTCTCTTAGGCGAACTTACTAAATAAGTTATTAGCGAAACTAAGTTAAAGCTAAAGATCATAACTCAATGCCTAAGACTCAGCGAATCTATGCCTTACCTTCAGCGAATCTATGGTTTCTTGACAGCGAAACTAATTGTTTCGCCCAGCGAAACTAGCCAAAATCAAGAAATCATTATTTTTTTTAAATTTTCTTGTGTCTTTCACTGTGTATATTCATTTCACTAATCTTTGTATATCTCCTTTTCAGTTGTTATGGCAAACTTAAAGTTTGATGACAAGTTCAATATTATGGCTCTGCTTGATGAAGGGAATCCAAAAGCCGCGGGATTCAGAGACTGCATTCTATGGTTAAGGCAATCTCCAATTTTCTATGCTATTTCTGACATGCCTACCATCTACGATCTTCACGTAAGAGACTTTTGGAGATCAGCGGAGTACGATGTTGGATTAGTTCCCAACCAGATTGTAGCAAGGATTCAAGGGTAATACATAGTCATCTCAGCTGATATTATTACCAGGGTACTTCATCTCGAGGATGACTGTGGCCCTGAGATGGTGCTTTTTGATTGCCGAGTCCTAGAGGCTTTCAGAAGTATTGGGTATGAGGGGCCCCTATTTGGGTCGAAGAAGGAAATTAAGAAATCTCTTCTTTCCAAAGAATGGAGATATATAGCACACGTCTTTATCATGTGTCTGGATCACAGAAAGGGAGGATCAGATGGGCTGAACATTCACTGGGCAAGGGCTATAATTATATTTTGCAGGGGTGAAAAGGCCAATATAGCAAAACTTATATTTGACTGCATGACTAAAAAACATCATGGCACTGAAGAAGGATAAGTGGTTGTTATACCCGAGATTCATCAAAATGCTGATTGATGATCTTATCCCGAATGTGCCAAGACATGAAGAAATTAAAAGATTGGCCCAGATAAACACAAGGATTTTTGCTGATTGCTCTACAATCAGACATGATTTCAGGGGAAGATCACTTACCTATGGGAAAATATGTACCCACCTGAGAGGTGGAACTACATCAAAAGGGTGATTGAATCTGAGAACAAAAACGTTAAGGAAAACAGGGTGAGACAAGAAAAATTGATAAAGAAGAGGAAACAGTATGTTAAAGAAAAGGAATATGATTTTGAACAGGAGGTTGATGAGGCAGCTGAAGAGGTGAGAGCCCAAAAAGATAAGAGGAGAAGAGATGGGCTGAGAAGAAAAGTGAACCTGCTAATATCTCTGAAAGAAGAACAAAACACAGACAGCAGGCTTTCACAGATGAAGATGGAAGGACAGATGCCCGATCTGATCTTGATCAAGATATGATTAGAAATGTCAATGCATCTTTGGCAAGTGAACTGAGCATGATAAAGACCAAGCTGGTAAATCATGAGATACGGGAGAAGGAGAAGGATCTGGTATTAACTGATTCAAACGTGAAGCCAAATCAAATAGTGTGGAATCCTATTTGATTGGTGATCCAATCAGGGAAAACGTTAACAAGATCAAACCTAACGATTAGAAAACATTAAGAACGAACTAGGAATGATCTGAAACGTTTTATGAACTTGGAATGGACGAACAGGACGCTCTGGGTCAACTAGGGTTTTAAGTATTCGAAGTCTTCTGTTTTTCCACGAATTAAGTGGTATTTATAGGTTACAGCTCTCATTCGTACGACTGAGCCAGGCGACTGGCTTAGTCGTGCGACTGAGGCATACGATTGGTTCATGTGAACAACTAAGTTAGTCTTATGACTCAATCGTCCGAATGACTCAATCACCTGGTTCAGTCGTGCAATTGGCCCACTCGCATGGTCCAGTCATGCGACTGAATCAGATAGTTAGTTAAACACATTCTTGAACCTTTACTGATTTAGAACTATGTCTAACAACTGTAAACCTGTATAACATTGTCATATATGCGTGTAACAATAAATAATATAATAGATATAACTTGTAAACAACCAATAAACATAAAAGGAAGAGATTCTCATTATAATAATCAAACGTTACATATGTGTTACAAGAAGAAGTTCTATTACATTTAAGCTCACTAGACTAGAACTGGGGACATGTGTACCAACAAACTCCCCCTTGGACCTAG
>BJCO01362797.1:0-16362 GCA_018326465.1 Flaveria floridana
AAATCCTTTACCTTAACAACCCGGACCACACCAGTTCGAGTCCCCCCTGCCCCATGGCTGGACAGGGGATGTAGACTTACGTTGTCTTAACCGGGCCCGCGCTACAGAGCCCCTTGGGGCCACGAACTGGGTGGGAAAACCTTCGGGCAGGAACCCCACATATTGTGGGTAAACCTTCCCCCCTCAGGTTCGAACCGATGACCTTTAGCCAACCGAGCTCTAACCCTCATCGAGGTGGCCACCAGGGCAAGCCCTGATGGTTACTTAAATCTTCAGTCTAATAAAATATTTTAAGAAATTAAAACGCATGATAAAAATCCAAATAGCCATACTTAAAAGAAAACATCTAACTTACATATACCATATATCGAATATTTTAGAAATATTACCATATATGCTCTATGGAAGTAAAAAATGATATTTATCTTTGTGACGGTGATCATTAAGATCTTAATTAACCAACTTGCCTAACTAATCATATCGCTTTCGAACGATTACAAAATTTTACTTCATACATACAAAAAAAAAATTAATCTCCTAACATAAACACAAAATCATAAAGTTATTGAAGTAGTAATTAATCCCAAAAATCCAAAACATGAGAAAAAACTAACTCCACAATCTCTGCCGACATCTCTTTACACATGTCGACCATCCTATGTAGGATTCATAAGACCATCGAAAGCCTAACGTGGCACGTGATCATCCAATCTCGCACGTGTACGGTTATCTCCATGCCATGCACACACATTCAAACCTCACGTACCATCACTTCATTAACTCATTAACTCATCTCCTCTCTATATAATCCCCCTTTAATCCCATTAATTAATCCATCATCAACAACTGTTTCATACATTGCATCTTCAATTCACTCAGCTTAATTTCACCGGAGAAAATGGCGCAATACGGAGGAGAAGAGTACAGGAAGGAAGAGCAATACGGAGGAGAAGAGTACAGGAAGGAAGAGGGCCGCTATGGCGACGGGTATGACCGCAATCCGCTTCATTCCACCGCCACGGGCCACCATGAAATAGGGGGTATGGGAAGCAATATGTACTCCGCCACCGCGGGTCAGGACATCGGAGGTGATCGAACCACCGTCGGAATGGGAGGTGGTCAGGGATATGAAGAAGGGAAGCATGGTGGTGCTGGGGGCATGCTCCGGCGTTCTGGGAGTGGCGGTTCTAGCTCCGTAAGTGATACAAATTAATTAAGGGTTCCGTATTACATACATTATCCCGTAGTTTATAAAAAGGTAAATTATCGTTTACAAACATTTTAATTTGTAAACTATAGTATACCGTTTTATAAACTGCAGTTTACTTATTATCAGAAACATACGCGGTGTATGTGTATGAATAATGAATCCCATAAATTATTTGTGGGAAACCCTATTTCAAGTAGTTATTTGTAAGTATAAACTCTTGTTATAATTATTTTCTTAACTTATTTTCAAGGGAAAATCACCGTAAAACATGTTTGACCCAAATTTTGCAATAATGAACCCTGACCTTTACACCTAGGGAAATAAGTGTACTAGATTGAGAGAACAAATACGGTTAGATTGTAGCTTTCAAGTACACGTGATGTTTTCTGATTAGTTGGTTTTTAGTCGAAGTCTATCTTTTAGGTCTTTAGAAGAAAAAGAAGGTTATATAAATTATAGCGACCAAGTACATTTAACATCTTCTGATAAGTTGTTTTTTAATTTGAGACTATGTTTTAGCCGTTCGAATAAAAAGACGGCTAGAATTAATTACTCATTATGAACCGATCTATAGATGTCACATGTACTTGAAGGCCGCAATATATATATAACAGTCTTCTTTTCAAAAGACCTAAAAGTCAATGTTTTTTGAATTTGGTGATATGTTTGTACCATCATCAAATATAAAGTGAGACCTAACGACCTTTATATATGACTTGTGAATATTTTGTGCAGTCAGAGGATGATGGAGAGGGAGGCAGAAGGAAGAAGAAAGGTGTGATGGAGAGGATGAGGGGCGGCGATCATGGCGGCGATGAACGCAAAACTTCCGCCACCGTAGGCCGCGGTGGATATGGATATGAATATGAAGGAGAGGAGGGACATGAGAAGAAAGGACTGATGGAGAAGATAAAGGAGAAGTTACCAGGGGGTCATGACCAGTGATGCTTCCATGCATATGCTGTTGAATATACACGTGCACACATATATTTTATATATATAGATGTGTATATCATCATGTATGTATGTATGTATATATGCATGATGCTATAATAATTGCTTTGTGCTTTGGTGTGTCATACGGCAGTATGGTTTGATATGTACTTTTGTATGTTTGAGTGTGTTTATATATACAAGATAAAGTAAATTGTTATATATACATGTCACATGTGCAATATTAGTTTCTATTCTCAGGGTAGCTCCACATCGTCGGGTACTAGAAAAAATAAAGGGCCTTGTATAATGTTGTGGTGGTTATAAATAATAATGATCTACATAGGATTTTTTATGAGTCTGGGTGAAAACAATTAAGTTTGTTGAAACACGTTTTGATCATATGTATATAAACTCTTTAGGACAGTATTTTTAAAAAAATAGTATAATACGATATTTTTAGAACATTAACATTTGATTTCGCTATCATCATCTTTAAAGTTTAAAGGAATTATAGTAATTTATGTAATTTGATTTTAAATCGTATACTCATCTCCGTCCCCTAAACATTTAAGAGAAAACGAAATGATCCCTTAAATTTTAGAATCACCTACTCACAAACCCTAAAAGTTTATAGGTATGTGAAATAAGATGTAAAAGATTTTTAAAAGATATGAAATAAAATTTGAGGATAGTCATTTTTAAATAAATTATAAGTATAGAGATAGAAACATGTTGTAAATGCTCGTAGGTAAAAAAAACGGATAATATATATTTTCTACAACCGGAGCCCAAGCCTATAAATCAATGTAAATATTTAGCTCGTATTTGTTTGATACGGCTACGAAGTACGCACAAACCAAAAAGTACATATTTTGGCAAGTTATAAGTTTTCCCCCTTTTGTTTCAAAATGAAATGAAATAATCTAAAACATGGCAAATTGTGACATGCTAGTTTAAAAAAGTTCTATTTATAATAGATGTAATTTTCATTATGTTTGGAGTTATAAAACTCAATTTTTTTTTCAGTCCGTGCTTGCTGTCATGCTGGCAAAAGCGGGGATCATCATAGGCTATTCGATTTATTTTTTCCCCTGCGGGCGGTCGTCCGTCGTCGTAAAGTAGTCCCCGCGAAGCTTTCGGGAAGAGGGGTAGTCCTCTTTGCATTTATTAAGATTCTTTCTCCATGAGTGTCATAATTGGGGAGATAAAGACGTAACATTTCAATATCTTAAACGTTATCACAAATGGTCATATATATTGTTCACCCAATTATTTGATTTCATCATCTTAATAACTCAATTGTTTTAAAGTAAACAATAGTGCTTGATGTTGTTGAAGAATAGGTAAACCTGCTTGATGTTGTTAAAGAAAAGGTAAACAAATGCATAAAACTCTTGATTGCGCGAACTCACGTGGTTGTTATGTTGTTAAAGAAAATGTAAACCTGCTTGACGTTGCTAAAGAAAATATATATCAAGACGCAAAAATCCCACATGTGCGGATTTCCATGAGGTTTTTAGGACGATCACTTTGACCTTATTTATGCATCTTTAACTTGAGATTTCTAGAAGAGTTTGTTTGCACATCTAAAATCTTCGTGACCTTTACGTATCACAACAACTCTATGATTGCTTTAATGTTTTTAAGAAAATAATAAATTAACTTTAGTTGGTAGCTTAACGATAAATATCAAAACTTTTTAAATACCACCCAGGTTTTAACATTTTCAAAATGAGGTATTAATTTTTTAAAAATTAATATTACCAATTAAAAAATATTAAATGCTGCTTTGCTTACATCCAACCGTGAGCCAGAGATAACCGACCCGAACCCTCATAAACGGGCATTTCCCCCAAATCAATAAAACCCAGAAGTAAATCAACAGCACTGGTGTTAAACTTGATGTTCTGCAACAGTATAAATGCCATAATCACCACCATCATCATCATCATCATCATCATCACCATCAGTTGATCGATTTCCCCATGCCATTGTAACAATCGTCAACTGCTTCCTGTATTGTGTCGTCCACATTGTTCCTGCACATAATCCAGGTATAAAGATCCTTGATTTATCCACCCAACAATGAAATCTAAATCTCAAATCATTCAAGATTTTTTGATGTCTTACAGTCTCTCACTTTCACTCATCTTAGTATGAAGCGCAGGATCAGTTTTCACCTAATCATTTTTACAGGTAAATGGTACTTCAAGGGTTTGATTTATCTTCTCTTTCTTGAAACTAAACATTTCATTTTTGATGAATAACTTTAAATGCTTATATTGTTGTTAGAATTTGTGGGTTTTGAATCACAATTTTTGTTTTTATTTGTTTTATTTCCAGTTTTGCTGTATCAAAGTGCTAGTGTTGCTTCAGTGGTGGTACCTGCTACCAATTGCTATGTTCTTGACAATTCTAGTCACATATATGATTTTGTATCCTACTTCTGTGTATTTTAAATAGTTTCAATCATTTGGAAGATATATGACATGTATAATATTGTTAGGTTGTTATTCAGTTTTATAATAACTGTGTTCTTATATGATGTTCTGTGGAGTTAAAATGGTGCTCATATATTGAAGGGAAAGTTTGTTTTTCCTTAAGATATCTTGCAGAGTGACTGGATTGGACATGATTTCGAGTATGAAGGAGTGGTAATGTCTTGTGAATCTATATATCTCTCTGGTTGTTATAATTTAAGATAGTTTGTTATATTGCTGCTGATATTGGTTTCTTTTTGTTTAGGGTACGGACTGTGCAGTTCGGTTTTGTAAAGATGTGGAACTTAGATCACAAGCGGTAACATATAATGATTTATTAGTTTGTTTCCCTTAGATTGACAACAAAATGTCAACTTTGATTGTTTGTATGTGTGAGTGAGGGAGTTTACTCTTACAAGTTCACAGTAATGATATTGAGAATATTATCTCTTAGCATCTAGCATATTTCATTTCCAAGTGATGGAAAGGATATTAGTGAATCATTAATTTTTAAGTATGATGACAAGTTGGCAACTGTATATGTATTGGCTTGCTGCAGGGATATGTTAGTTTTGGCAGATTTTACGGCTTCAACTCTTTTGTTGCTGGCTCAGAACGTTATAATTTTGTTCAAGTAAGCTGAATTTGAGAATTTTTATATTATGAACAAGAACTACATGAAACTTTGTTGTTTTCTTTGTCTGCTATAATTTTTCCTCAAGATTTGTTTTTTGAATACATATTTTTATCCGTATCAAGCTAAGAGATAAGATTTATTTCATCTGTACTTATTTTGGCTATATTTTCTTATGCATCAGGAATTTTACAACGGTGATCTTCAACACTGTGAATTAACTTATGACAAAAGGGGGCGTACCGCTCAGGTATAATGACACACTGCAGAACTTAACATCTAGTCTAGTTACCCCTTTTGTTTATATTGAGATACAACCATAATATACTTATTTTTTATTATTGTTCGAATCCAGGTGAACATCATCTGTGGTGATTGCCCAAATGCAGAGTGCAAAAGTATGTGAGTTCTTTTGGATTAATTTTAGTTTCTGTTTGACTTGAAAAATAGCTCGGCATGCTTTTGAAATGTTTGTGGGATCCTAATGAGTTCCGAATGAAACAGGTTGAAACAATTAATATATTTGGACCTGTTATTTTGCACAAGTTACACATGATAATTTAGTATAGATAATCATATTCCTAATTCTGATGTAGCAAGTAAATAGTATTGGCATAGCTCAGATTTCAATAGTCTGTTTTTTACAAATACGGTCAACCAAACATCTTATTAGTGTTTAATATTAACTGATACTTTGTAACGGGCTATATTTTATGCTTTTGTGACTATAGATTCATTATTACCCATGCTGATAACTATTACATGTTCCCTCCTTTTTCAGAGAAATTTGGATGCGTATGCAATGTTACATCCATGTCAGATTGCAGGTTTTGTTCTAGCAAAACATGTTAACTTAAGTTTGATATCTTATTGATGTATCAAGTATCGTTCTGAGTTGATTTGGGTCTTTGTAGTTGATCTAATATTTAATTATTTTCTATCTTTGAGTGCAGAATTGTTGTTGAACTTGCAATTCCATGCGAGAAACCAGGTCCACGAGTGTTTGAAGGATTCACAGTGGGTTTTCATCCGCGGTCATGGGAAATTGTAAGATATTATGTAGTTCTCCCTTCCCTTACCATTAGTTGGAAGTCACATTAGCAAAATACTATGTATCATCAACACACTGCTAACAACTTATAGGTATACAATGGCATGACCCAATACGGTTATGAAAAGGCTTACAAGGACTACAGGTCTTGACCCCTTTTTCACATGTTTTGCTTTTCAAATTAAGCTAAATTTATGGATGAATGTTTACTAGGATTCATAATTATTTTTACTTTCTATGTTTTTCTAGAAAGCATTACATTTCTTTATTGCAGTTTTGATACAGACCAGAGACGTGTATCTCTCTATGTGACTGCAATTGCTTCTCTTTCTCAATTAGTACAAAAACCATCTGTTATGGTATATTCGTGTGCAAACACTACTTTTTGTTTATAGTGCTTAGGTTCAATTTAAAATTAATTTTATGTATTTTTCCTAGGTTTCTCCTAACACCGGTTTGGAGGTTACTTTGTCTGGCTCAGGAGCAACAGGGAGTCCACCTACAACTTTGTCTCCAACGTTGTTAAATATAGATTGGAGATGTAAACAATTTTCTATTGCTATATATTAAACGTGTCATAATTGACAGGTCGAGCAAATTGGGTAGTGGGTCAAAATGGGTTATAATGGGTCGCATCGTGTTTCATAGGCACTTCTTCTACTAAATTGTAATTATATATATACACACTTTGCGTAAAATACTAGTCTAATTTTGGGAATAAAAGTTCACTTTTGGTCACTTTTGATCCATATGACTGATTTGAACTGTTTTAGCTATATTTTATTTTACCCTTTTGACCCGTTCAAGATAAAACAAAACCCAAATGGGTCAAATCTATCACCTTTACTCTAATTCACTATCTACATCTTGGACAATTTGATTTTTTGATATCCTGTTGCGTATTTCAGGTGAAACCGCAAGTGATGATCCATATGTGGTTCAACTAACTATACCAGTGGAGGGTTACGATCCCATCCAGTTCACTCTCACAAAAATGTGCGGTAATGTTCAGTTTCTTATCCTCCTGTTTGAGACGCAAATCTACTTTTGACACTTCAATTAATCTGATGAATGACTCTTCTTAACAATAATACAGAATCTAGGCAAAATGAAGCAGGTACGTCTACTAAAGGATGGGCTCTATTCGGCATCTTTTCTTGCATGTAAGTAAATTTAACCATCTTCTTTTGTACAATTCTGTTACCTTCGATCAATATTCAATGACACATGTTAAGTTGTTTTATCGTTATTATGAAATTGGTGTGTTTATTAAAAACATGTGGTGGAGCAGATTCTTTGTCATTTCAACACTGTTCTGCTGTGGTGGTTTTATATACAAGACTCAAGTACAAAAGCAGGCACGCTACGGGATTTCCTCTTTTATAAAAATGTTTATTAACCTATGTTTATTTTCTTATGAAAAAACTATGAAATTTTGTTGATAAAAGCAGCATGGAATTGATGCACTGCCAGGCATGACTATTTTATCTGCTTGTTTGGAGACTGTAAGTGAACATTTTCATACTTGTATGCATATATATACATGTATATTTGTAAAAGCATATATGTATGCATATGTATATAGATGTAGATATAGATATAATATTTTTCGCTCATTTTGACACGAAACATATGCAGGTGAGTGGTGGAGGGTCAGGAGGTTACATGCGGCCAGATGATTTTAATGGTGCTTATGCAAGTCAGGCCTCATGGACCCGTGAGCCTGCTACAGAGCCAAGATCTTCAAGAACAAGTGAGAGAAGATACGGGACCTGATTACCCTTTTGCGCTTGTCACCATTTCGTGGCTTCTACTGCTCTGATACGTTAAACTCAAAAGAGAGGATGGATTTTAAGTTTTCTTCACACGAGTAGTTATGCTTACGTTTTTTTATCGTTTTCGTGTGACAGCGAAAAAATAACTTCTTTATGTCTTGCAAATGTTGTATCTCTATATGCGACATTGTCAAAGGATTTCAGTTTTTGAATTCATGTTACATATGTCTAAGTGACTAAGTCATCATAGTTATGGATGTTATTGTGATCTTAAGTATGACGTGATATCTCTTACTAATAAATAAAAATAAATTCGGACACGAGTTACCATTTTAGAATATCTAACAATTGGTTTTCCCTCTTATCTCTCATCTTAATTATTAATGTTATAATAGTTATTTATTAATTAATAACTATTTATAATTAAAATTTCAATTATGTTAACTTCAAATTTTCGAATGTGTAATGTATGGGTTTATTCAATCTGTATAATACATAATATTTAAAACATAACTTTTTATATTATAAACCATGTAACAGTAAATTTATTTAGTCCATGTATCGTACGGGATTGTAACCTAATATAGAAATAAAGGTATACTAGCAAGAGCGTCATCGTTGGATTCCTTTTCAAATGCCCATTAACATGTCATGTCAGCTACCGCATTGAATTTCCACTTATCTTTCATACACACTAATTTTCTCTTAGATATTATGTCCCTTTCAGACAACCTTTTATAAAATAATATACATGTGTGTGAGAGAGGGAGGGCCCCCCTCTTCCTATGCGCTCCCCCATCTGGAATTTTAGGCGCCCAAGCGAGCGTCATCTACAATGGGATGTCCTCTTTTGTGTCACGTTATTGTCAAAACCTAGCTAAAATGGACATGCCAACAAAGGTCTTCAAGTAAAACGCTTAACTTGCATTTGCAGCTTGCAATGCAAATGTGGAGACAACGAGGAACTTGATTCTTTGATTAAAAGAGTAAATTATATGGATATTGTGCTTCGAGTCAAATAATCTTAAAGATTATATTGTAAAAATAAAACTTTAAATACTATCTAAAATTTGACTCAAAGCTGAAGGACTATCCATGTAATATACTCTTAAAAGAACCAAAACTAATACCTAATTAAAACAAATCATTAAGGTGGTGTTTGGTATAATAAAATGCTAGACGGAATAAATTAACCATTGTAAGAGAATGAAAATAGAGCTGATTGATTGGTAAATAAAATAGAATCACTGATCATACAAGAAATCTCTTTCACTCTAAAAGTCCGCTACCCCTTATTTTTATTCTATTTTATTTGTCCCACCAACAACTATAACCATAGTAACCACCACTACCAACACCAACACCAACACCAATACCAACACCACCCACCATCGCTGCCGCCAACCACCATTACCCACCACCACAACCACCAACCACTACCACCAACCACCACCGCCACCACCAACCACCATTACCCACCACCACAACCACCAACCACTACCACCAACCATCACCGCCGCCGCCAGCCACCATTATTCACCACCACAACCACCAACCACCACCATGCACAACAACCATTAACCACCAACCACCACCCTTGTCGTCACCACCACCACCACCACCACCACCATGGTATTTTATTCCTTTGTATTTTCCCTACTTATCAAACAATATAATATGATGATTCACCCTTTTTCTTATAGGGTAATCAAACGGGAAAATAAAATGATAATGATCAATTTAATTTTTTTGTCTATTTCATTCACTCGTTCATTTCATTCACTCATCCATTGTATTATAACATACCAAACATATCCTAATTCTAAACTTTGATCCCTTTAAACTAGGGGTACTTATTCGAATCGAATTCGGGTTATTCGGATTTGGAATTTTTAAAATTGAATTTGAATTCGAATAAGATTTACATTATTCGATTTGAACAAGCTTATTCAAATAAACCGAATAAAAGATAAACAAATAAATACCTGAAAAAACTAAATCTCTACTTCTCAAAAGATTTAATATTTTAAAGAAGCAAAAATAAAATACATAAGAGCATTAAAAGATAATCAAAACAATATTCAAATAGTCCCAAAGAAGCAAAAATAGTCCTAACATAGATCAAACCCACATTTAAAAGCAATAAAAATATCAAAACTTATATACTACATTATTACTATACATATAACACTTGAGATATATATATACACATACGTATTCCTTATTCGAGTTTTTTTTTTGTTGGAATTCGATTCAAATTAAATTTCAAGTTACACCCATACTTTAACCAATCCGTATTGTTTTATTATCAACCTTTTGCTTGTAGTAGTTTATTTATGTATCAAACATTAAAAAAATCGTAACTTTTGAAACAATGAAAACACACCCCTTTAAAATCTACCTTTAAAATTCATTTTTAACCCAGTTTATGAACACAATGATGAACTCACACATTTTGATAGAAATTAATAACAAATATCACCAGGCCAAGAGGCTTCATAAGGAAATGTAGAAATAAATAACGTACAAATGCCACCGGTCCCAAAGGCATAAGAAAAAGAAATCGATCCCAAAGGCATAAGATAAAAAATCAAATGGTAAAACGACATACTCCCTATAAAAAAAACGTGAATGACATGAAGATATATTATTACAAAAAAACGTAATATAATATACACGACACTTATTTAATAAGAAAAATCAAATAAGATTTCGTAAACACCCCTAAAACTATACAAGAACCTAGATTCATGAAGAAAACTTGTTATCTTGTACAGTCCAACCACCATTTTCATTAGGATTATATGTAGGCGATCAAAAGTTCTTGATGAAATCAATGATTATATCGTTGATCTTCTGAGGTTTCTCTTGGTTGAGAAAGTGAGCAACATCTTCCAACACAACTACTTGTTGAAGCAATGGCACATCAGCCTTGAACCCGCCACCGTGCACATACGTCTTCGCCCCCGGGGTAGTGTACACGGGATCCTTATCCCCGACAACGTATATCACCGGTACTCGTATTTGGACCCCGGTCCACGCCGCAGTAAGCTCCCAATTCCTGCACGCGATAGATTGTATATTGAGCTAGTTAGTATACATGCATTGTTGTAGTGCTACAAAGGTAAAGTGGTGTTTAAGAGTATGTACAGGTCCAAAGCGCGATAATAGTTCAATGGCCCCCTGAAGCCTTTGTTTTCGAATTTTTGAACGTTGTATGCGAGATCTTCCTCGGTTAACCAATCGGGCAATGAGGGACTCACGTTCGAGTGCTTGGAACCAAAGGGCTCGGACTTGGGTAACCGAAGAGGCCCCGGTTTAGTTTCCGTAAGGATGCTTCTAAGTACATGTTCTGCTCCATAGCTCTCTATCTCAGCTTCTATTACACCAGGCTCCTGAAATACTAAATGATCTTAAATAAATGTTATATATAAACTATCATGTAAAAGTATAAGATGGCTCACATTCATGAAATGCAAGTGGTAGTTTACTAAGTAATTAATTAAGTTGTGTAATTCTCAACTAAAATATTATACTTTCAAATTTTACAAAGTGCAAAGTGGAGGTGTGATGATATTAAAGATATACTAACGAATAGAGAAGATTACCGGTAAAAGAAATAATTAAGTTGTGTCGAATGAATATTATTTTGAACAAAAATTGATATTTCATAACTAAGTCGCTTTAATTACAAATCATAATTTCATTAGAGAATTTTACAAGAGAAAATTTAGTTAGGTTTTAATTTTACCGAAAATCACCGAAAGAAGGTTCATTGTTATTTTATCAAATTATAATGGACTTTAAGCTCACGATAAAAGTATTAAAAATATATTAATTGGATTTTAATTATCCAAACAATTACTCACTGACCGATAATAATCCACACTATTAATTTGGGTAGTAGCACCCTCAAATTTTCACGTTTCTAACTCATGAAAATCCCACTAACATAATTAGGATATATTCACGCTTGATTTGTATTTAGTCTAAGCTTGATTTAGCTTCTATGTTTTTTATTTCGTTCATAATCATTACTTTAAACGAAATTGGGTGCAAATCAAGCGTAAATATTAAATAACTATATAACATGAACTGTTGTTAATATTAAAAATAAAAGTATGAAATGTTACCGGATAAATTAATAATATCAATTATTATCAGCAAATAAATTACTTAACTTGAATTATTAAAATCCAATTTACCTATCAACCAATAAATTACTTAACTTGAATTATTAAAATTCAATTTACCTATAAATTTAATTTTCACCTTGCCCATATAAATTTTAGCGGTCACAAAAACAAATTATAAATACATATGTTATAAACCCAATTAATCAAAACAAACCAGCCGATGCACGTCAGCCAACATCTACACGATTTCTCCCAACCCGGCTAAATTTTAGCCGACAAATTGTTGAACCAATAAAACGCCACCACGTTGTAGCTTTTTATCAGTCGGATGGTTTGTCGCCTAACACTTAACGAGTCGGGGGAAGCCAGCTAGATTTTAACCGGAATAGTTTAGGGTTTAGTGTGCCGGTTACTTTGATTGGTTGGTCTTTACTCCACTGACTCGATCAGACATTTTGGCCGGTCAACGTGTTTGATACGGCTCATATTACGTCTGACCCGTCAGACGGGTCTGACACATGCCTAAATTTCCCCACACCCGTCCTACTCAATCAGCTTATCTAATTGGGTGTTTTGTTGCCCCGTGCATTTCATTTCTTTTGTGCTGGCTAAATAAAGTCTAGCCGCTTTTTACACTTCACGGCCAGATAGATGACTCCCTACATAACTACATATCTTACTTCAGCTAATCTACACTACAGTTAATTTACAAGTAGGCTCGAACCCCCAAAGGAAACTTAACCACTCTAACTCCAAACTGAACGGTTTTCGACCGAACCGAACCCAACCCAACCGCACCATGTTCAACTTATATGACATTCTTAGTATGTTACTGAGCTTAAATTAAGGTCCATCTATAATACGATCAATTTTTTATTTAAACGAGTTTTCATTACTATATCACAAGAGTTTTTCATTATCCTATACTTTCACGTTAGCACGTACGTAAAGAAGTCTAACACAACTAATTAATATAAAGATGATGTTTAGTAATTAAATCAACAAACAAATAATTATACACTTTCGTTTCCAATATTAACTAAGATCAAGAGAAACCTGAAATCTGCAAATATAAAACTCATCACCAAAGGCAGTTTTCGCTCTCTCAACGGGCTTCATCACGGGTTGCCTTGGGCAATAAGGCACCGACATACACACATACGCCTTCACTTTATCGGGCCTAAACATGCACAAAAACCACCCGACCATCGCCCCCCAATCCGTCGCCACCAGGTACACCGCGTCTCCACCCATGGAGTCTATGAGCGCCACCACATCTCCCACCAGGTGAAAACAGGTGTAACTGGTGGCAGAAGGTGGCGCGTCGGTGTCACCATAACCGCGCAGGTCTGGTGCCACCGCATGGTAGCCCTGGTCAGCCAGGGCTACTATCTGGTGACGCCAGGTGTACCAGAGCTCGGGGAAGCCGTGAAGGAAGAGGACCGTAGGGCCCGTACCCTTCTCGGCTACGTGCATGTTTATCCCGTTAACTTTCACTGTTCTATGTTCGATGGTCTCCATCACTTGCACACGTATGATAGTACTGGTACACACATGTACAACAGGTGTAACGAAAAGTGAATATAAGAGGATGATCTGAGATAATATCAAATTATTGAGGTGATAACTAAGTGTATACGTGGCAGTATGTGCGACGCGTATACTTTACACGTAACTACTTTAATGCATACGTTGCTATTGTTGGTGGATAATATTAACGGGTTTTCTACCCGTTGTGTGTTGCGGTGCATTCGTATGCGGTATGATAAAGTATATAATACGATCAATTTGATTTTTTTGAAATAAATTTACGTCGAAACATATAGTAATTCAAATTTATACCATTGAATAGGAACATACTATATTCGACATAACTCTAAACCAAATTTACGTGAAAATGTAGAACAATAAGCACGTCCGGATGTATGTGACGTGATAAAGTATAGAGTATAATTGTCCGATTCATTTTCAAACTAAATTTTTTTGGAAATGTAGTGTAACTCGAATTTGTACTATTGAAGGAAAACATTTTATTTTAAAAAAAATTATGTCGAATCGTAGACCAACTCAAACATACTTCAAGATAAGCAAGTCGACGTTTTATATTTGACCGTACTTGTTTCTTTTACCACTAACATAGATAGATTAAAATTTATACCTACACGTATACAAAACTAAGAATGTAAGATATTAGGTTTTTTTAATAACAATGATTTTGAAATTTGAGGAGGTCAAATTTGATAGTGATGGTTTTCACAGTTTTAAATTATAAGCATGATTTTCATTTTATCAATCTCCTATATATACATAGGAGAGATATCTTTTAAAAATTATCTATACTATATTAATATGCATATTGAAAGGGTACAATGGTTATTTAATTAAAATCTCTTAAAATTAAGAGTTTTACAAGTATCTAAGCTTTGTGTACAACTCTCTAAAGCAAAACAATGCAAATAGTGTTTGAACCCTCATTAAGAGTGTGAATCCTTTCATGGGTCAGGTTCGTTTTCAAAATTCAAACAAGGTTAGAGAGAGAGAGAAAGAGAGCTGCGCAGGGGAGAGATGGGAGCCGATAATGGAGACGATACTGCGGAAGAGAACGACCAAACGTTGGTGTTCCATCATCACACACACACACACATAACCACACAAAGCAAAGTTAGGGTTATCATTTGTAACCACCATCTCCGGCCAAAAGCTCCTCCAAACAGGTTCCGTCACCGTTAACTAATGTATGAGAGCAAGTAGTCGACGCTTTCCATAAGGTAATTGTGTGTTTTTGTTCAGGATTTTTATGATTGTGTCAATTGGTCCAAGGTACTGTGATGCTCGAAGTACCTTCAGGATGTAGATGATATCGGACTACTCATGTGATTTGAATTCTTCGTGTTCGGTTGATTTCCTAGATGAGTCTTTAGTTCGTGAGTTTTTAGACCATATGTGTTTGAGTTCTTCTTTTCAATCTTTAACCAAGAGAAATTAGTGTTTTAATTTTATGGAACTAAGGGAGTGCTATGCTTAGCATCAATATCTTATAGCAAATTGGTCTGAAGTTTTTTTACTACTTTATTTAATTAAATCCAAAGAAAGAGTCAATGTTTGGCTACAATGGTGGATCGTTGTCCTTTCGAAACTACTTAACAAAATGTCTAAAATATGTCTTTAGATCTTTTGTAGTGATGGCAATGAGTGAAAAAGTAAGTTTATGAGTATTTCATTCATCCCATTAAAATCAAAATAATAATAATAATAATACCAAAATTCGGTTCGAACCGGTCCGGTTTCCCTTTCCGACCACCGGTTCAGGACGAACCGGCCGGTTCGACCAGCCAAAAACGATTCATAGTGAACCGAACCGGCCACCTAGTCGATCCCCGGTCGGACCGGTTGGACCGACCGATCCGCTCCGGTCGTAACAACATTGGTTGGAGCAAACCTCCTTGATAAAGATAAGTAAGTCTATTTTGATCATACATCCAACTACGATTAAATTTTATTAGAAGACCCCTTGTTTAGAGTAGGATCATTGTTGGATAAAAAAGGTACGTTTCAATCCCAACTACTAATAGACATTTTTAGCTATTGTCAATACTTATTAGATTGTGTATCAAAAGTTCTTTAGAGTGTTTGACCTGTTCGACGGGTCAAGCATTTGAATGGAAGAAATGATCCTGATGAGGTCTTCAAGGTCAAAGGATTTATAAGAACAAAAAATTAGATCTTGGTTGTGAAAAAAATTGATAGAAGAAAATGAGAGTTGATATGTTATGAAAATGGGAACTAAATAGTTAATTTAGTTTTATGTTTACAGGAAGTGCTCCTCTGACTGTCGTTTACTATTGGTAAACATGATAATGGATACATAGAGAGACCTTGCATTAGCCAGTGAACCTCCTGCAGACGAACTAATGGAGCAATTATCAATTGGACAAAAAGGAAACTTTACAACAAATGTTATGTGCAGGTTTGTTTATCTGTCACGGGTACCAATGTTGGTATAATTTGTTTTTGGAAACATTTATACTTTGTGGTTATTCTTGATGTATATCTTTAGCTGGATGCAAATTGGTGTCATTGGTTTTTACATTTTATAGTTCATATGATATTGTGGGAGTCGTTGTTACAAAGTTGAACTTT